>CABFOV010005012.1:0-46731 GCA_902141375.1 Timema poppense | reverse complement strand
GGAACCAGCAATTGTTTTCAAGCACTAACCAACCATGATCTTACAGGAACCAGCAATTGTTTTCAAGCACTAACCAACCATGCTCTTACATGAACCAGAAAGTGTTTTCAAGCACTAACCAACCATGCTCTTACAGGAACCAGAAAGTGTTGGCAGACATTAACCAACCATACTCTTATGATAACCCATATTTGTTTGCACACACTAACCAACCATGCTCTGACAGGAACCAGCAAGTGTTTGCACGTACCAACCAACCAGCCAAGGACATCTTTGCTGCCACGCACTTGGTGTGCCCAGAAAAGGGCAGCAAAAAATTCAATGCGGCCATTAAGTGGAAGTTGCCAGTGGTGAACCACGAGTGGTTGTTAGCTTGTGCCAAGGAGGACAAGCGGGTCAGCGAGAAGCCGTATCTGGTGGCTGATTCTGACAGTTAGTTTCTTAATAAAATCACTTTCCTCTTGAATTCCCCATTTATTTCACTGTCAATATTGATACCATTTTACTATATTAATAATATTTAGGGATGTCACCCTGAATCCCTTGAATCCTTAAGGATATTTAAGATTCAAGGATTCGAGAAAGTTTTGGGTTGAAACTCAAATCCTTAAAATAATATTATTTTTAAATATATAAGTGAAATTGGTTTTAGTGGTTTAATACTGCTTATTGGTGGCTCAGAACCAATTATAATTATAGTACAAGTTAAACAACCAAGCCCCGGACCAGTACTTTATCACTTAACTGAATGTATGAATATTATAATGAATAAATTATACAAAATAATGTTAACATTTAGTTACTATTTCTATTTTATATAATTCTATTTTATTTATAAATCCTCTTATGTTCATAATTTTTTCCACAATTCATATTCGAGAATTAAAGGTAAATTGGAGTTTTGGATTCAAAATTCAGATTTGTAAAATAGGGGATTAAATCCAACTATAGTAATATAATTTTAAATAAAATGAATTATTTCATAAATGAAGAAACACGTTTAATTGTCTTAGCTTTGACATTACTTGGTAAACAAACCAAAGCATTACACAGACAAAGCTATAGGGAAGACAAACTAAGTTAAATATCAGGTTATAGTTTGGTACTTTGAAAAATAAACAAACCTTTAAAATCCAAAACAATGTCCAATTAACGTAATCACTCTACTTATTTTAAAAACCGTGTATGTTTAGTTGTTTTATTAATAATTGCCTAATATTTGGAAGAAGGTACAGGAAAGATGGATAGAAACATATAAAAGAAACAAACGCAATATAGGTTTTAAAGTGAAAAGAACACACTTCATACTTAACATTGCTGCCACTGGAAAAAGAGGTAAAGGCTGCCTCTCAAATAAAATTGAGCGGTATCACCCAATTCCCCATCCTAGGTTTAATTCTATCGCTACTCATTGGAAGCGAGTGTGAAATTTGCAACACAACTTCCTAAAAGAGGAAACTAAAAAAGCATAAAAGGGACAGAAATGAAATTTATAAAGAATTATATGACACCTACAGTGGCCCCATGGCTTCTTTGGTGCTAACTGACAGCTCACAGCTGACTTCTGACAGTCAACATTTAGGTATACACCTAAATTTTAACCTTCAGAAGTGACAGCTGCTAAACACATGTTTTTGCAGAGCATATGTTTCGGCGTAGGGATACATAATTTGGTCTGGTAACTTTTCGAAGCTTTTAGCTGTCATCTGTGAGCTGTCAGTCAGCACCAAAGAAGCCATGGGGCAACTGTAGATAGAAACATGTAAAAGAAATGACTTATAGGACTAACACAGGAAATTGACATTGAGTGCAATAATATACTATATCTATATAAGGAAAACCTTTTTTCACTTTACGTGGTAATGTTATTATATTTAGAAGAAAGTACAAAAAAAGATGGAAAATGTCTTGTCGTTCTTTACAAATTTCCCTTTTTTTTCTTTTTTTTCCCCCCCAGGAAGTTGTGTGGGGCGTTTCCAACGCCTTCCTGATGATATTTTAAGCCATATTGACATTATGAAGCTTCACACACCCGTAGCACCCACTAAAGTGTTTGTATTATTTTTAGTGAGCTCAAGCAGTGGAAGTATATCATCTAGGACAGATATTCAGATCTCCACCACCAAGATAATGACAGAGACAAGGGATTCAGGAACCTCTTCTAAACATCTCGGTTCCTCTACGGTCGCTTTGGCCAGAGTAGCTAGCGACTCAGACACGCCTGGGCAGGCCCCCAGAATCAGCTCGATGGCGCCTCCTAGAACCCCTGTTGAGGAGATTACCAGGAAAACTCTCTTCAGCCAGGAGACTCCTTTGAGGTTTCATCGCGAGTGTGATGCTCAGACCACCCCTCAGGGACCCAGTTACATTGCAACGCCAGAGACACCATACGGGCAGTTCAATAGGAGTAACCCATCCTCGGAGTGCAGGAAGAATTGGAAGAGATGGATGGAGACAGTCCCAGATTTTGACAAGGAGCCGCCCCTTTTGAAGAAACGAAGAGAAAGTACAGTGAGTAGAAACATTTTATAATTTTATAAAAATATAAAATATTAAAAGAATGTTGTGCACTTAAATTTGATTGGTATTGAAATAATCAACCTTAATATTATGATGTTGAAATCTCACTTCTTAGTTCTCAAATTTAATTAAATTGCTGCCATTCAAACGATACAGCCATGTTGAATATTGGGTAGTTTTATATTGTGATATTTAATAGTTTTGTTGCCATTTCACTTTATTACAAGCAAATTGGAAATTTACTCAACATGAACAACATTTTCTGAAAATTGAAAAAATTACACCTGGACACGGGAATCGAACTCGGGACCTTTGGCTTAGTAAGCCAATGCTCTTACCACTGAGATATCCAGGATTCGTCCCATGCCCATGGTCATTCTTCACTCATAATTTAAGGCAGTCTCTATGATGGACGTGCGAAAATCGTCGGATACAAATGTGGGATTTTTTTATTAAGGTCACGAGCTATCAGATAACGCAGCCACCTTCGACTCGGTAGTTGGCTTATTGCAATCATTTGTACAATTATTATTATTGCATATTAATGAATCAAATAGCCAAAGCCATTATTTATGCTTTTTAGTGAGTATTACTCCATCTAGATATCTTATTCTGAAAATTGAAGTCGAAGGTGGCTGCGTTATCTGATAGCTCGTGATCTTAATAAAAAATCACACATTTGTAGCCAAGGATTTCTGCACGTCCATCATAGACTCTGCCTTAAAATATAAGTGAAGAATGACCATGGACATGGGACGAATCCTGGATAGCTTAGTGGTAAGAGTATTGGCATACCAAGCCAAAGGTGCTGGGTCCAATTCCCGTGTCCAGGTGTCATTTTTCAATTTTCAGAATATGATATCTAGATGGAGTAATCCTCACTAAAAAGCATAAATAATAGCTTTGGCTATTTGATTCATTTATGAACAACATTATTCTAGTGATTCTGCCTAAATTAAACATTTTTGTTTTTTAGGGTTTTTTGGTACCGTTTACACTTTTTTATTATTATTTTGTAATCCAGTTTGTACTGTAATATTTTTAATATGATTTTGGATGAATAAAAGGATGAAATTATTAATGTTGAGAAACAGGAACTGAAAAAATGTATATGTTATCTTATTATAGGAAGAGACACATTGAAACACACAAAACACAAAGAAAGATATGCTATGGAACCAATTATCTTTCATTGTGTTTTGTGTGTTTTCAGTGTGTGTTTCATTTTATGATAAAGGAATATTTCTGAAAATTCAAAACATTGTATAGATGTATAAGTGTGAAGTGTAATAGTTTGAGAAGAAATTAAGAGAGAAATGTGCTTTTCTTTCTAAGCCTAACTTAACTATCCTTTTAGGATAGTTTTTTTCACCACCAATTACTTTACATTATTGTGCAGTGTTTCTACACTTTCTTATTGAACATAATTTAATTCCTTGTTGACCCACCTCGGTGGCGTAGTTGGCAAACGCGCTTGTCGTGTTGAGCTCGACTACTGAGGACGGGTGAGATCGAGGTTCGAATCTTGGTCGGGTGAACTGGGGGTGGTTTTTCCTAAATGATTTTCCACTCTCCCTCCACGCAAATGCTGGTTCATTTCCTCTAATTCAACCTTCCCAATTCCTAATCCACTAGAGTAATTAGTACTTAAAGCGTAGAACCCAAAAGGTAGTAAGATGCGGTGCTAAGTATTATAATAATTATTATTATTATTATTATAATTCCTTGTTAGCATCACAATTCATTTGTCTAGTTTGTAGACTCTAAGCTTAGAGCTCTGCCAGTACTTACACTTGTACTCTAAGCTTAGAGCTCTGCCAGTACTTACACTTGTATTTCATGCTTTGAACTAAGCTTTAAATAAATACTTGAGTTCTGGCTCTAAATTTCAATGCTACCTAGGTATTTAAATTTGGAAACTTATTCTAGTCTATATTCTTCCAGAAGGAGGCTAGAACTTATTCCTTTTATATTTCCATTTCAGTTTATATTACAGTATATTTTAAAAAAATCTATAATTTATGTATTGTGGCTTGATTTTTTTAACGATTAATAAATATTTATTTTAGATTTTAAAACTTATGAGTCAAATTTATTTAAAAACAATATTCTAATATTATTATTATTAGCACTGCGTCTTGCTACCCGTTCGGGCTATACGCACTTACGCTAATGTGTAATGGTAGGGTGATTGTGAGATGAAATGGAGGACCTANACATTCACAAGAAGTCTTGTCAGAGGTGAAGGAAGGGTTTGGTGATCAGATAAATCTGTGCCGGGACCGAGGATTGAACCCCGGCCGCCACCACAGAAGTCTGACACCTTAACCCCTAGACTGCCAGGTCACCTAATATTCTAATAACTCTAATAATAAAACATTTATATATACATATGATGGAAGTATATATAATTATTTTTGTACATAATTAAGTTCAACACAACTTATTTTATTGGCTTAATGATCTGAAGCACCACTCTCGTGTTAGACTGAACAGGAGAACTGAGTTCGAATCCCAGTTGGTTGTATTTAAGGTGGTTTTTCCTAAATGGTTTACCACTCTATTCCTCCATGCAAATGCAAGAAGATTACCTCTAAAATGCTTCCATACACATCTCTACCTCATTAGAGTTATTATATTTGGAAGAAGGTATAGGAAAAGTGGATAGAAACATATAAAAGGGGGACAAACACAATATGGCCTTTACAATGAAAAGAAGAACACAGTTCACACTTTACACTGCTGCCAATGGACAAAGAGGTAATGGTTGTCTCTTAAAGAAAATTGATCGTCACCGTCCAATCCCCCGACCTAGGTTTCATTCTATCGGAACTCATCAGGGAGGAGTGTGAAACGCGCAACCCAACTTCCTAAAAGAGAAAACAAAAACAAAAGGGGAGAAAAAGGAAAATGGTAAAGAATGATAGGACACATAGATAGGAACATTTAAAAGGTATAACATAGAGTTATTATCATTTATGTGTATAAGCTGAACAGGTAGTAAACATGGTAATTTACAAAAAAAAAAGTTAAATGCAGACTCGATTTGATACTTTGTAGCTACATGAAAAACTGATCGAGATCAACTTGAATGTAAACATTGGTGCTTGCAGACCTCTTATTTAAGATACTATTTTACTTGTACTTTCATTTCACTTCCATCTTCCATGATACATTTGTTTCAGCCTCTCTCGGAGCTCAAACAGAGATGTTGGGCCATGATACTTGATAAGCCTCAGGTTAGTTTATTGTTTTTATTTTATGGTTGGCTCACTTGAATCTTTTAAGTTCTTCGAATCCTTATGGATACTTGGATTTTTAAAAAAAATCCTTTTTAGATAGGATAAAAAATCGTCTTAATCTTAGTTCTGAATAATTTTTTTTGAGCTAATATGCTACTTGCTAGTGTTTTAGTACAATACAAGTAGATATGGGTCAAATCCTCTATTTCTCATATCTGAATCTTAAATTTTCTTTCAAATTTCGAATCCATATTCAATTCCTGTAATGTTTAAAATTTTACAGTTTTATGCTCACGCTAACCCTTTTTGTGTTAATTAGCCCACTAAGTGTATTTGTAGATTCTATGTTCGTCTCGGACGTTAATTTTGTGTACTCAACATTAACCTTTGCTAACAGTATGAATATTAATTTGTAATTTACACAACAGCTCAGAATGGCAATAATTGAACATTTAGTATTTTAGCTACCAGTATTTTTTATGGTGAAGTTTCATAATTGTTAAAGTTGGAGCTCTTTTCTCAGAGAGAGGTTGAAGCTAATATTTTTTCAACACAAAGTCAAAATTCAAAGCTTTAAGTCAAAATTTTATTCCATCTAGTGAATGACAAATTTGATAAACATTACAAACACAAATGTCTACCTTTCCCACAATGGAATACATTTTTTTGTTCTCTTAAATTTTAATTACCTTATCATTAAGTGTTAAATTAATGGTCATTTACCATGTAGATCCTAACCATTAATGAGTGTCATAATATATTCTTTAACCCTTTTGCTGCATATTTAATTCAAAATCTGAAAATTGGCATGATGATCATGATTATGATCAAATAATGTGATTTTCAACTAGTAATGTATTTTAAATATGAAATTTAGCACCACATTACCTTAAATCGCATAATAATACATATTTTATATGTCACCTTTTAACCAAATGCAATGTTATTCTGCTATCAGAACCATTCTTTATTTTACTAGCAACCCATAATATTATCAAACCAATCACTTAATGAGGATTTGACAGGCCTAATATTGGCCTAATATAGGCCTTATGTAATAAAAAGAAAACTTTTGAAAATTAGGTTATATCAACAAAACTTGAACAAGTTTGTGTTACATTGGTACTTTCCTCAATGTAGTTTAAAAGATCATATATTTGTTTTAGGCATGGTTTCAAAATAGGAATCAGGTAAAGAACACACATAAAATAGCAATTAGAAGAAATAAAATTAATTTTAAAACTCACTCAATTATTGAATTTTCCTATTGCCATATTAACCACATATTATATTTATTACACTTCACATTGTAACGTAATTTGCCGCCCTACCATGTATTTCCTTATATTTTTTTAATTTTTGTAAATAGTTTCCAATTTATTTTCATTTGAAATTATGCACTTCAAAGTTTAGCCACAGCTTAACAAGCTGTGTTGCCGGCCTGACAAGTAATACTATTTACATCCATTCAAAAATAAAAGGACAGAAGGAAGAACATCTAACATTGTTTTAAATAATTTAAATAAGAAATTTTGACCTAAGGAACAATGCATACCTTTTATTAAACATATTAATTATCCTTTTAAGAAATTTGTCAACTCTTCTATTTATTTTACCCGCCTCGGTGGCGTAGTTGGCTAACGCGCTAGTCGTGTTGAGCTCAACCACTGAGGACGGGGAGATCGAGGTTCGAATCTCGGTCGAGTGAACTGGGGGTGGTTTTTCCTAAACGGTCTTCCACTCCCCCTCCACGCAAATGCGGGTTTACTTCTTCTGACTCAACCTTCCCAATTCCTAATCCATTAGCGTAATTAGTACTTAAAGCGTATAACCCGAACGGGTAGTAAGACACGGTGCTAAATAATAATAATTCTATTTATTTTCACTGTTGGACTGTCGGCCATGCTTTATTTCAAGGCCTGCGAACTGCGCAGATTTGGTAAACAAATGAGTGGCAGGTCTCGCAATTGTAAAAGATGTAAGAAAAGAAAAAGATGTGATGTAAATACTTCCAAACTAGCTCACATTTCAATTCTGACAGTTATAAATAAACATTTTAATTCTTTCAAGAAACATTGTTCATATTCATTGAAATATATTTCAATCTTTATATTAAATTTGCATTTTATTTTCATCTCTAATCCATAGCCAACATTTTATCTTTTGTTTTAATATATTAGTTTTCTCTTTGGACTTGGAAGAAAATATAACTTTTGTAAATTTTATTCTTGGAACACTTTGTGAACAAGTTGAGGGTCTTCTTCCTTGGTGTCATTTTTAACATGGAGCAAAATCTGTGTGGCTCTTAACTAAATTTAATTTTAAAGTGGAACAATGGATTGATAGTAAAGTGCAAGTACACAAAATGACAAGTTAAGTGTCTGGGGACGAACTAGAGACTGTTTATTTCTTCAAATTGTGGATGAGTTAGAATTAATAAAAGGAAACAAATTTCAGAAATTCGTCCTGTTTAAACATGGACACATTCATTGGTGAGATCAAGCCAAATCTTCAATTTTAAATATATATTTTTCTCTTTTATCAAGAAACCAGGATTTATGTAAAAAAAAACTTTCAGAAAAGACTATATCTATTCAGACTCTTTATCTATTCCAGAGAATGAATTTAATGTAAAAATATTAATTCTCTTTATTTTTTTTATTTTTCCTCAACAATACTTTTTTCCCTTACGCAAAATTATAATTATATATTATATAAGTTCAGCCTATATTATCTTTCTTTTACTCTAGAATTATATATTCTAAACTCCTAAATTCAACCATATTCAGAGATTGTTATTTTAAGTGATACATTTTTTCTTTAAGAATATGTGTTTTACCATGTATTTTATTTTTATTTTGACAGATTAGAATTATACTTATTCGGAATTCCATAGGTAGGATTGGGATGTGGTAAAAAAAAAAGGGTGGGGGGAACAATAAGACACCTACAAAAGTTTCAATAATGGTCTATTTTATATATTTTTATTGTAGTTTAAATTAGTACATTTTATTTCAACAATTCATTTTATTTTTACGCATTCTTTCAACTCCTGTTAATATGTACAACATGCCATTGTTGTAAGTAAGGTACAGTAGCCCCATGGCTTCTGACGGCTTTGAAAAGTTACCAGACCAAATTATGTATACCTATGCCGAACCATATTATCTGCGAAAACATCTCTATTCCCAACCTATTTGAGGAGTTAATAGTGTTGGGCACAATCGAGTGAAATAATCAAGTGACTCGATTGTGCTGTGTAATCGGGAGTACTCGATTCTTCCGGGATTACTCGAGTAACTTTACTCGAACCTTGTTATTATTTTATTTTCTCTTTTATTACCAGCTAAGGGAGAATTGACCTTATTGGCCGGACTGTTTACCATGCTATTTCTATTTAAAAGGCATATTCCCTTAGAGCTCATATTTCACCAACAGTTTCTGCTGCTAAGCAAAAATGACTCTTTATGGTTTAAATGTGGCACGTGAATTTTCAATACAAAATACTCGCAGATGTACGATACACAAGTGAAAAGCATGCTAACTAAGCGTATCACTTTTTAGATTATTTTTAAAATGCTCAATTAAAGTTACTCTTTTTTTTTTTACTCGGCACCTCGGCAGTCTTATTTCCACAATCACCATTTTATAATGAAACTAATTATTGCATTTCTTTTATATTGATTGCACATGCAACGTGAAACCTAAAAATAAAGGCTGGGAGTCACTGTCATTGTCGGCTGCCTCCTACAGGAAGAGATTATTGAGATGTTATTAGTATCGAATCTTATGTCAAGACTCCAAGTAATGTTGTCCAACTGATTGACACAAGACAATTCGAGTAAATGATTTGCTAAAAATTACTCGAGTAGTTTTACTCGATTCTTAGAATTACTAGATTGTGCCCATCACTAGGAGTTAACTGTGTTGTATACTAAAGAGCGGTTTTTAGATTTTTAGTGTATAGTATTGATTATTGCGATAGCAGTCGATACTATGGATATCGAGGATTCAAGTATCATATCGGGCCACAATTAGGTAGTTATTTTAAACAATAACCTAAAAAAATAGCTTAAAAATTTGTGAAAATATCCAATTGTCCTGTGATCTGAATTATACCTTTAAAATCTGTGAAAATGGATAAAACCTGGAAAAAAAAAGCAACTATGCACCATTGTATTTATATTAAATAAAGATGTAAAATGTTACCTTTTGATGTAGGCCCAAACCAATCCTTAGTCTGGGATTTTAAGACAACCCCAGATTTTGAAGCTAAAAATTTGGGGAAAAACCTCGTCTTGTATTCAAATAAATTTGGTGTATTTTTTAATCTCACTTAAAATATATATTTTTTTTACCCAAGACTATTGTTAATTATATATTTTAATATCTAATTATTTATTATCTTTAGCCACTGGACTGTCACATTGTTAAACTAATTATTATATTTAACCACTTGGCTCCTTCATTGTTAAACTAATTATTATTTTAATTCACTTGGCCACCTCATTGTTAAACTAATTATATTTTTAGCCACTTAGCCGCCTCATTGTTAAACTAATTTTCTTTTCCAGAACCTGTAACCTATATTGCATCATGAGGTGTGACAACTTTGTGTTTTGTGTTGCAAGGACTCGGAGCAAGTGCCCTTGGTTCAAAGGGATGAACCTTCTTCATTGCAGTCTGATGATGAAGAAGGCTCAGTACAACACACCAACAATCCTTATGAGGAGAAATGCACCACTCCTTATTTTTCTAATGTTGAAAAACCGTTGAAAGACACACTTGTCACACCATCCAAGTATACTCCTCTCTCTGTAAACAAGATAGTCCATTCTTTGAAACCACCTTCCTCTTCTTTGACTCTCACTCCTCCCTCGAGTCACTCATCACATATAAGCTCTGCGACACCGACCCGTCCCCCTAGGACACCTGTCAGAACCACACTACCAGAAACTCATTCCCAAATTAGCAATCCTGCCGAGTCTTTATTGGTCGACACCCCTTCTAAATCTGGCTCATTCGAGATCTTAGAAGGATCATCAGGTGTGGTTAACCCTCCTACTAAGAGTTTGGTAAGTGAAAATTTTGTTTTATTTGTTATCATTTATTAATTAAGAGTGTGCTAAGTACACTTTTTCAATTCAAAGCGCAGTTGAATCGAATAATACATAGTAGAGATGTCACAATATCTGTTTTTCTCGATACCGATTCTTGCACATTTCTTTTTCCTTATTTTTCCGAACATTATTGCATAGAAAATCTAACGTGCCTGATACCCTACACCCCCCTCAATGCGAAACTTGGACTTGATAATTACAACACATAATTCCTTGAAACTTTAATCTCACAATCTTATAGATATTTATTAAACTCACTAAAAGTCTTCAAAACCAAAAATTCAAAAAGCTTAGAATCAATTCACTAAATTGCAGATTTTAAAACGGAAAGAAGAACACATTTCACCCGTTATAAACATTTTAAGTCATTCATGATATATCAATAATTTATTGAATTAAAATAAATATTAACTTTTTTGCCTAATTTTTTTGTTAACTATACATATGTACATAAGTACATATGCACTTTCTTCTTCTTTGTGTTTGATAAAGGCAACAATGCCGAAATATTATGATATTAGTGTTAAAATGTGTAAATACTTCTACTATAGAAGACAAAAAAAGGAAGAAGATGTCACCTTTGTGCATTGGACTCTTCCCACATTTTTCCTCTTTCCCTAGGTGGGCTTTCTTCATCAAATTTACTCTTAATAGTTTATTTTTCCTTTTTCTTTAGTTTTATCAATTTCCTTTATTAAAAAATTATCTAGCCAATGGGCCTCCTCATTTTTAAACATTTTAAATATTAATACAAAGATAGTCAATATCTATAAATAACAGTAAAATAGAGTAAAATGTTATCAATGTTGAATGCAAACAATTAATTTATATTTTTAAAAGGTGCTCCTAATGTCCATATGTTTAACTTATGTTCTCCTGGCCTAAATTTTATAATCGAGCAGGACTGGCTGATATAGGATACGAATATCCTATTAATTGGATTTCAGAAATAATTTAGAACACTATGCTTTTTAATATTCTATGTAATGTTGACAGCCTTGTATGAGTCTACGAATTTCAAATAATTACTTAAACTTATTTAAATAATTTGATTGGATTTGGCTGCACTCTAGTATACAAGTAGTAAGTTAAGAAGATTCCATCCTGCTGCCCTCTCTCAGAAGTGTAACAAAGCTTTTACGTTAAACGTTCCTTCTGTTAAACCTCAAGTCGGTCATTTGTGGATATGATTCAGGTTTTTTCTTTAAGGTGTATATTTCAAAACGATCTGAATGGATACCATTCCGAGTGGATACAATTCCAGTATTTGTGGATATAATTCCAGTGGATACAATTCAAGATTTTGACAAAAGCAGTTTATTACAAAACTATATAAATGGATACCATCTCGAGTGGATACAATTCCAGTTTTTGTGGATATAATTCCAATGAATACAATTCAGGATTTTCACAAAAACAGTTTATTACAAAACTATCGGAATGGCATTCCAAGTGGATCCAATTCAGTCCCCTCAAATGAAACCTAGGTCAGCGGATTGGGCGGTAACAATCAATTTTCTTCAAGAGGCAGCCATTACTCCTTTATCCAATAGCAGCAGCAATATAAAGTGTGTACTGTGTTCTTCTTTTCATTGTAAAAACCATATTGTGTTTATTAATGTTTGCCCACTAGAGACTTCCTGAACAAGGCGTTGTTTCGCCTTGCAATTCAGGATTGTCGCCCAACCCTTGTGATATCACTTTACTGGCACTATTACACAAGGCTTGTTGAAATTTGCCTGCATTTTATCTTTTTTGTCAAGTATGATTGATCATAAGATTCCACTTCATTGAGTGGGGATAGTTAGAGGGAAGTTGCAAATATACGAGATGGTCAACAGGAATATTGGAGGAGTCTTCGAACAGGCTCATTGAAAATATTCTTGTTTTAACTAATTTTTGCCAGTGGAGTATTTTTAAATGTGAAGCATAGTTTGAAACATGAGCAGAAAAGCCCAAGTCGAGGGTAAGGTTTTTGTGGTTGTCACATGATACTACTATTAATTTTTAAATTAACTATTAAGTGCATTTAGGTAAAGAGAAAAGTTTAGAGGTAAAACAAAACCCAATATGTTAAAATTGCATGTTGACATATCTGAATTTCTCTGCTTATGTTATGGATGTGATTTAATTAACTACCAGTCGATGCTAAAATAGTGTTTAGTAGTAGTTTTAAAAATGAATACATGTTGAAATATGTTGGACTTAATGAGATATTTCAAATATGTTCATAATATGTCCAAATTTTCTTCTTACCTCAAAATGTTTCAAAGATGTGAACATTATTGTGGATTTCAAAGTTGAAACAAAGAAGATTTGACCTTTGACGTTGACATTTCAAAGCTTTGCACGCCTGTAATGTTTGGTTGTGTTTTCCTTGCAGGAGGCTCCGAGTAACACTGCTAAACTCCCTGGATTCCACACGTAAGTACACATTGATTGAAACTAGAGCTAATGCCATGCCCCATGCACCTTTAGATCAGTGGTGTAGTTATCATTTGGTTTAGTTTGAGGGTCTACCAGGTTATTTTATTTGTGTCAATCAGGCAACTTGAGAGATTGAACGAGGTCCTAACTGCAAACAAACCAGAGGCAAACTCCATGAGAAGAAAGAAATGTACCGGAACTGAAGTCGACAAGACTTCTGGCAACCCTTCCACGTCTGGGGACAGCTCAGACCACCAAACATGTAAGCAGGTTTGCTAGTATACCAGACATGTAAGCAGGTTTGCTAGTATACCAGGCTTGTAAGCAGGTTTGCTAGTATACCAGACTTGTAAGCAGGTTCGCTAGTATATATACTCTATAAACATATTCGCCAAGAACTGAACACATTCATTTACTAAAATTATATGTTTAAAAATAGTTTTGGCACACATTTAAGTTAAGAAAGAAAACACTTATTAATTTATAATTAATGTTAATTAATGTTTTCATTTAACTATATAGTACTTGTTTATTATTTTACTACCAGTATTGTAAAGATCTTGTTCTTCAATTTGCCTTTTAATCTCATATTCAAATCCAAATCTTGGAATTATTACTAGCCCAATAGGAAAAATAAATATAATAGAATAATAGAAAATACAAATAGAAACTAAATCTTAACATCCTTTCTTATAATCCATTCATACATTCAGTTAAGTGTTAAATTTTTGATCTGGGGCCTAGTAAGTTCATCCTATTATTATAATTGGCTCTGAACCACCAATAAGCAGTATTAGACTACTTAAACAAATTTCCCTTGAAAAATAGGAAAAATTATATTTTAACAATTTGAGTCTTGAATTCAAAATTTTCTCGAATTCTCTAATCTAAAATATCCTTATGGATTCAAGGGTCCCTAAAATTAACCCTTCTATTTAAATTATTGCCCAAATTTCTTTATTCATAGTTTGATTCACCCCATAATGTAATGTAGCTTATAAAGTAAATGTGAACATATTCTTAACTTAACATTGATACCGAGTCAGGCTTTAGTCCCGAGTAGCCACTTGCTGATGTTTGTAGATTCACTGACTTTGCTTACCCGCTCACCTTACCAGCCATAATAGCCTGTCTCTTCTTCCATCTGTCCAACCACCCCTCTGAACAGACAAACTCTTGATTGTTGCTATATTCATATTAATTTTAGTAAGGAGAACTGTAAATATATTAGAAAGGAATGTACTTTCTTATAAACTCTTGATTGTTGTTCACCAACTTAGCCAGCTGCTCAATTTTGCTCTTCAGCACTGGTCCATTGAGACCAACTCGTGAAGACCTCTGAACAGTGAACCATTTCAACAAAGCTTTGTCGACATAGTCTTGATCAGCTGGCCATAACTTCTTTGTTTGAGACTTGTTCATATCCAAGGCACTCAAAATTGTGTCCTTGTATTTCACTATGTTACTAACTGTTGATTTACTCAAACCGTACTTCCAACACACGTCTGCTTGCGAAATTCCACACTCAATGTCACTGAACATGTTTGCCTTATTCTCTAAAGAAAAAAACTTTACGCTTTGACATCTTGATGTTCATTGATCAAAGATTTCAACTAAACTTAGTAGAAAAGTCTAATTTTTTGAGTTTCATATACCCTCTCAAAGAAAGAGCTTGGTGAAAACAATTACTTAATGACCACAGACTGTCATTCACTGTCGTATAGTTCCTATCATATTAATACAACTCAAAAGGCCGTCTTCCTTTATTTGCTGCAGACAAAGGTATTAAAACTTAAGCCAGACCAATGAGGGCAGTGATTGTTTAAGCTCAGCACTCCGCCCCCTCCCCTCGGCATTCCTTTTTTTCCTGCATTCTATACTTTCAGTCAATTTTTTTGCTACCTAAACAAGAACCCAGGTAGAGAATTTGTGTATTCAAGCTTAAACAACCAAAAAGTTATGTTTTTAAAGAATTATGTTAGAATGACATTTCTTATTGAAAGTTTCGATTTTTCTGTTCCTAAAACCGAAAACGAGGGTTCATTATAAACAAATTTTTTTAACACACATAGGTGACCTGGCAGTCTAGGGGTAAGGTGTCAGACTTCTGCGCTGGCGGCCGGGGTTCAATCCTCGGTCGCGGCAAAGATTTATCTGATTACCAAACCCTTCCTTCACCTCTGACAAGACATCTTGGGAATGTGGGGAATGCCAGGCCTCCACCGTGGTTCGGATTCCACGTTAAACTGTAGGTCCTCCATTTCATCTCGCAATCACCCTACCATTACACATTAGCGTAAGTGTGTATAACCCGAACGGGTAGTAAGACGCGGTGCTAATAATAATAATAATAATAATAATAATTTAACACACATTGAAATATATGTGGGCTGGGACCAATGAATTAGGTTCACTGTAGCTGAGTGTTCACTACAACCAAGTGTACTAAAACCAGAGTTGACTGTAATTAATATATGTACTATAATTTCCTTCTTCCAGTACCTTGTTCACCTTCCATTAGGGGTGTACGAAGGCCACTTTTTAAATGGGCGAAGCGAAGTCAAAGCGAATCTTGAAACTTGCGAAGAAAAGTCGAAGTTGAGGCTACCTAGGATTTTTGTTGTTGTCACTTGACGCTACTTTTAATTTTAAAATTAATTATTTTTCTAGATCTTGTCAGTAAAAAGGGCCAGGAAAATTTCCTTATGTTTTACCTAAGTATTATAATAATAAATAATGCACACACACTTACTGATAAACTTAGTAACTTAACAATTAAGTTTTAGTTTTTACTTACATTGTGGAGTTTATAATATTATTTTGCAAATTTTACATTTGCAAGTGTTTTTGTCTGCATTTCTCTGATAATAATTATAAATTAAATTCTGTTTTCATTTCCTACTTTCTTTATCAGCCATTTTGAATAATAAAGAAAATGTGAAGAAGCTATGAAAAACTTCTGTGTCAAAATGTACTTGTAAATTTGTCACAGATAATTCCAAAAAAATGAAATATTAAGGACCAAAAATTAGATGTGAGCTGCAATGATAGCACAAATAAAGCTCTTTCTCTGCTTCATACCAGTGACCATCCTATTTATAGGTATTTTAATTTTTTATAAAACTATGTTGGCGATAGTAAAATAATATATCAACATTTACTTACCTGTTTTTGATCCATGCTACGTTGTGTTAATTAAATTACTAGTCATTGTTAAAATTATATTTATTAAGATAAAATTAAATTGTTCGATAATTTATTGAAGTTTAATCCTTCCTTCAAAATATTTCGAATATGCGAAGGTTATTGTTGATGTCGAAATCGAAGCCAAAGGATATTTGACCTTCGACTTTTCGAAACTTCGCACACCATTACCTTCTGTATCACTCTTAGTACCCTATATAACCATTGTATTCCTGCTTCTCCTACAGCTCTTATCATTTCCATATAAATATAATATATATTTGGAAGAAGGTACAGGAAAGGTTGATAGAAAACTTAGAAAAGGGAACAAACACCAAGTGGAACATACAATAAAAAGAAGAACACAGTTCACGCTTTACATTGCGGCCACTGGACAAGGAAGGACTGGCTGCCTCTTTAAAAAAAAATCAATTTTTACCTCCCAACCCCCTTAGGTTGCATACTCTCAGAACTCATGAGGAGGGAATGTTAAACATGCAACACAACTTCCTAAAAGAGGAAACCAAAAATACAAAAGGGAGAAAAAGGAAATTATTAATTTATGATAGGACACATAGATAGGAAATGTAAAGGGAATAACACTAAGGACAAACACCGGACAAGGACATTGGAAGTGAATATATTAGATACGTTAACGCTTTAAGGAAAACCTCTTTTTTCTTTCTGAGGTAATTTATATATGTATTTGGAAGAAGGTACAAGAAAGTTTGATAGAAAACACATAAAAGGGAACAAACACAACATAAAGTAATAGGGTTGTGCGGGATCAACTTTTTGGTTCGAGCCGAGATTGGGAATTAAAAATGTATAACTAATTATTTATAAATTTTCTAATATTACATACCTTAAAACACTGACAATATTTAATTTGTTAAATGAATACCTAGGCCCTAATAGAGGAAATTTAAACAAATATATATATAAAGTTGAAAATTTAAGCAATTTTTAATACTTTTGCTTTAACTTAGACTACTTAAATTATAAATATTTATGAAACACACATTAAAAATAAATTTATATCTAGAATAAATTGACATACACATTTACATTTAAATAATAAATAATACCTGAAAAGCAAGTTTAAAAGTAAATTAAATATGAAAAAAAGCAATTCCAGGAATTTTCAGTATTACAGAATATGTTTCCCATCAATCGGGTCGGGATGGGAAATACTTTTTCCCAGAGGAATTCGGGAATCCCACACACCCCTACAAAGTAATATAAATGACCACACTATAATAGTTTTTCAAGCATAAAACTCCTAATAAAAATCTTCAAACTAAGATTTAAGAATATTTCATATATTTGATTTGTGTGCTTCGATTTGAATACGTAGACTTGCCACACCCCTATTATAAAATAGTATAACTTTGTTTCAGTCATGGGTCTGGAGATACCATCAGAGATAGCAGTGAGCTGGGAATATAGACAACATTCCAACACCAAGGTGAGATAGTACAACTAGTATAGGGATTGATCCACCCCCTTAATTGTGTTATTACTTATTTATTTTGAGATTTTAAAACTAACAACAACTATATTTTTTTCTTTAGCACCATGTCTAGATACCCATTTGGGTTATACGCGAACAACTAAGCTACCTGCATTAGTGGCTGCATGGTCTACGGCATCATTCTCGTGCTAGACTAGACTGCCGATGAGGGGGAGATTATGGTTAGAATCCTGGTTAGGTGTATTGAGATTTGTTTTCCCTCAATTGTTTCCCATTACATTCTCACTCCCCTCCATGAAAATGTGGGTACATTTCCTCTAAAATGCCACCTTCCTCATTCAGATTATATTAGCGTGATTAATGTATGTGTATAACCCAAATAGGTTGTGAGAGGTAATAAAGAAAGAATTTGAGTTAATACTTTGGACTTTTAGCTACAACTAATAAAATAATTGTTATTTGTTTTCTACTGTACAAAAGATCAGCATTCATTCAATTAGTCAACGTCTGTGTTTCTGTGGGTTAGAGAAGTGCAAAACTGTGCAACCATCTTCAAAAGTAGAAGACAAAAATTATGGTTATAAAAACTAACAACAACCTAAAGATTTGGAAATATTTTAAAACTTTGGAAACACTGTGCAGTAATGTATTCTAAGTGATAGAGAGGGAAACCAACCTAGGCCTTGATTAAAAGAAAATACACTTTATCTGCATTTATTCATACTCTCTTCACGCTTAACTATTCAAATCATTTTCACGTCTACCATTATATTTTGAATATTAAAAAATTAATCTTTCTTATCTGTACAATATGTGAGACCCTTCTCCTTATTTTGAAGGTTGATCAAATCGTCAACCAAAATTATTGAAGAATATTTTCAGTGCATCACTGCATACTAAAATTATCAATACTAACAAAATTATATTTAAATTTTCATAAATATTCCCATTTTATATTAAGAAATATATAACTACCAAAAAAGAAAAAGGTTTGGAGGTTCTATTACATGTGTTCCTGAGCCTAATCTCCCTCCTCTCCCCTCCAACAAAGTATTTCTACTGCCCTTTGCCATCAAATATTGTTGTGTCAAGAATAATTATTATCAAATATATAGTCCTTTAAACAGTTACCATAACATTTCAACAAGTTTGTACTTCTTGGGATGTAATCAACTAATAACAAACTTTATAGTCCACATCGAAGGTTAAGCTCATCTAGTCTGGTTTGCCAGGGGTAGGATTGTTTTAAAGAGGGTTATTTTACCTAATGACTTTCCTACTATCTCATCCCGCTAATGTGTATACATTTATTCCAAATTCTACCTTCATCATAAAAGTTTATAGCTCAGATGGATAGCATATTTATTTAATAACTATATACTGTAACTGCCCTGCCCTAAATTGGGTTGTTTGTTTAAATTAATGTTATAGGGTCAAAAGAATCGAACGACAGAACTGGTCTAGTTAAACTGGTTTTGATGAGTTAGTAAACATCAGGACATAACAGCTGACAACTCAAAACAATGTGTCAGCATTGTTCTTAGTAATGGGCCTGATTTATAGTATATATGATTCTGTTTCAGAGATATCGAGGCTGACAAAATAATATCTATTCAGAGGGGTCATTCGTCCCGTTTTGGGGCTGCATGGGTTAAAAAGTCGAGCCATCAGGTACTTGTGATGGAGGGCAACCATCGTGCCTGGGGTACCGGGGTTCAAATCCATGAGGGACCACAGAGGGTGTCAGTCAGGCCATTGGTTAAGCATTTCTTACCAAACCAGTTCTTTTGCGAGCTCCTAAGTAATAGTCTCTATATCCTTTTGTAAGTTATTTATAACATCACATTTTTAGTAGTGCCTAGTGCTATTAATAAACCCTAAAAACCAAAGCTGTCTATATATTACAAACCCACACATCTATTTTGCCGCTGTCCCTATCCGTGCCCCCAAACCATGCTGACACTTTGGGCTCGCACAGGACGAGGTGGCGACAATACTATATTAGAATTAGTGCAACAGTGGAAAGAGGATTGAGGGAGGAACAATATGGCTTCAGACAAAGCATGTCTGCAATAGAGCTCATATTTGTGACAAGGCAACTGCAAGATAGTAACTATGAGAATAGGAAGGATGTGCTGATAGCCTTCCTGGATGTTGAAAAGCCCTTGACAGTGTGCACAGACGTATAATATGAAAAGCGCATAGGAATAAACGTTTGCGGGTCAAGATGGTAAAGAGAGTGAGAAATATGTACAAAGGGAGTGTGAGTTGTGTAAAATGGGAGGGGAGAGGACAGAGTGATTTGAGTTGAGAAATGAGCTGAAGCAAAGAAGTACACACTCACCACTACTGTTCATTGTAGTGATGAACTAAATAATGAATAAAGGGATAGAAAGAATTGAGGGAATTATGAAAGCAATGGTGTTTGCGGATAACCTGATGGTATGTGCCAATGAAGAGAAATAAGTTCAAGAGCAGATGAACGCAGAAGCAGATTAATGGGGTCTCTCAAGTCTCAATCATAAAGAACCCTGCGTCTCAGAGGGTCCTCGATTCACTGTGAAAAGAGAAGTAAAGCAAGGAGGGAAAAAAGAGGAGGAAAATACATGAAGAGGTTGAAAATTCTCAGTACTTTTCAATTATCACCGATTCATGTTATGTGGACCAGCTGACTTTTGTTTTGAGGTATTTAAAAGCTGATGGGAAAATAAGTTGAGCCATTATTTGGTTTCTTGCCCACAAGCAGAGCATTTGAAAGATAGTGTCTTTGAAAAAATTTTTAGAGGGCAATGCTATGGTAATGCCTCGGACATGTCAGGCATATATGCTGGCCTTCAAACAAAAATAATTGGAAGAAGTCTCAGCATTTTATGTTCCGTACTTAAGCCATTCTTTTAATTTAGTAGGCAATAATGGTGCTGAATGCTGCAGATATGCTGAAGTTCACTTTGATTCTGTTCAAAAAATATATATACTTTTATTTTGTCTCCATTCATGGTTGAGAAATATTTAAACCCATTGTAAAAGAGTTGAGTCCTACTCAACGGTCAGCAAGAGCTGATAATGAGATTAGAGCAGCATTATTTAAATTTCTGAGTGTAAAACTGAAAAGCTTTTAGCCGAAACAGACACAAAATCATTGGTAAAAAATTTTTGTCAAATATAACACTAAATTTGGAAAAATGGATGTTATTGAAATTCGGGCAAAAAAAATATTTCCCAGAATTTTTTGGGAAAAAACATTTAAATAAATTACAATTAAGGACAAGCTATAAAGTCACATTTTTATCTAACTTTCTTTGAAAATATTATCGATTTATTAAATTTAAATTAGCCATATTCCATTAAGTAGATGGACACTCGAAACTTCAGTCACTTTTATTTTGTAACCTCCTTACAAAACAACTTAAATGAAAAGAGTATACAAGGATAGGGAAGTGTAGAGAAATTTAGTGGTGATGGATTAAGTACAGAGTTTTTTTTTAACTATATGGACAGTTTCTTGCCTACCTCGTAAGGGAACTGCGTTACTAGGTGTTTGTAGGTATGTATGTAAATTAATATAATAGAAATTATAGAGAATAAAACACAATAAAAGTACAAACATTTACACATATTTACTAATACTTGAAAATGTCAATGACACATTTATATTTGTGTTTATTTTGTTCCCAGACCCAGTCCCAGTCCCAAGGGGACTCCCAAGATGTGAACACAAAACAACGTGTATTTGTGTTATCATCCATCGAAGTGAGTAACAAAACAATGTGCGTTTGTGTTGTTGCCCATTGAGGTGAGAAAAAAAACCTGTGTTTGTGTTGGCACTTTAAGCAAGGTTTGTCTTGGCAGATAGATCAGTCATTGGCACTTTAAGGGTCAAACACATTATAGTAAAATAATAACAAATGTTTATCTACTTTCAGTCCAACCAGGCAAGGGAACATTACGCATCAATCATTGTAGCTCTGGGAGGACAAGTGTCAGATAAACCCAGCTTTGACCCGGCCACAACACACCTGGTGTGCGACCGACCAGTCCGTAGCGAAAAACTGTTGGCCAACATTGCGGCGGGCAACTGGGTCTTACACACGAGCTATCTCTTCAAAAGTCATGAGGAGGGACACTTCCTTCCTGTAAGATTATACAAGATAGGTTCTTTATAAAATGCAAATATATTTGAAAAAATATATCTCTGAAATTTCTCTTCAAACTATGTCTGGGTTGTGATTTAGATTATTTAAAAGGGTTTAGAAAGGTCAAAGACTGCCACTACCTCTTTGTCCAATTTGGCAGCAATATAAAGTGTGAACTATGTTCTTGTTTTCACTGTAGAAGCCATTTTGTCTTTGTCCCTTTTATATATTTTAACCCACCTTTGCTGTACCGTTTTCCAAATATAACAAAATTACCTCATTAAGTGAAAAGAGGTTTTCACTATAGACATATGAATGATCCATTAAATGAGTCTAGGTAAAGAGAAAGGTTTAAAGTAAAAAACAAAGCCCACTATATTATATGATGCTGACATGTCTAAATTTATTAGGCCTGTGTGGAAATTACATTTTGACTTGGGGAAATTTTTGGTCAGGAAATAACAGCTTCCAGCGGAAACGAGACAGGAACGGAAAAAAATATTTTTGAATTCAGGCGTTTAATTGTTTTTCAAATATTTAGTATTAATAAAATTATTAGTTTTCACATTTATTTAAACTAAAAAAATACCGCGGTAAAAATAAAATAACTCTCGCTCTAGCATTGGGTGTTTATAAAGTTACCTCAACAATCCTGAAGTACTACCATGATTAGGGGTGTGCAATGTTCATTTTTTTTCATTTTGAAGCGAACTCGAATCAAATATATGAATTATTCTTGAAGCCTAATTGAAGTTCGAATATTTTTTG
Source organism: Timema poppense (assembly GCA_902141375.1). Taxonomy (NCBI): domain Eukaryota; kingdom Metazoa; phylum Arthropoda; class Insecta; order Phasmatodea; family Timematidae; genus Timema; species Timema poppense. The sequence continues at coordinate 23,864 of CABFOV010005012.1, read as the reverse complement.
CTAGTTTTATGTTTGAAAAAATATTATATTGTGGTTATTTAAATTACTGTATGCACTAAAATTACTTGTAAAATGTTTTATTGTACAATTTTTCATAATATTTTGTTTCACTCTGATAAATCAAGATTATCACAACAAGCAATTTAACTACTTCAGATTTTTTCATATCAATATTGATTTGTAATGAATGTAACAACTGAGAATGCCAGTAATTGAACAAAACTTGAGTATTTTAGCTGTCACTATTTTTATTGGCGAAGCTTCGAAACAAAAATTTTTTTGAAGCGAAGTTGAAGCTAATGTTTGTTTCGAAGCCAAGTCAAAGTTTCAAACACACTCCTAACCATGATTAGTTTTTAAAATGGTGCCACAGTTTAAAAATTTCGCGGAAACTTTATGTTCTCTTTTTTCAAAATATTAGCCTTGTTTATGTTTGCATGAAATATTTTCTTATTCTTATTGTAGAATAAAATAAAATACTCTCTTCAAATATAGATTTAATTAAATAAAGCAATCGATTTAAGACAGTTGAAACAAATTATAGTTGAATTTATATTTCAAAATCAATTTTCCTTTTTATAAAATAAGATGTTTAAACATTATTAAAATAGTAATATTTTCTAAAACTAATTTGTAATTATGTTTTACATGGTTGGCAACTTTATTTTCAACAGTCTTGCCTTTAAATGATGAACTCATAACCACAAACAAAGCAAACTAAAAAAAAAATCCATGCTTTTTACAGTCACATAATTTTACAAAAGTAGAATTCGATAGAATGATTAAAAAAATATTCGAGAAAAGGATATATTTTGATATATTTTTTTTATTACTATCATTTTCAGAAGCACTATTTAAAGACTACTGATCCACCATCATGAAAATAAGAACGACTGCTGTGTCATGTGTAAACAAATATTCAAGATTAACTTTATTACCAGCAATGAAAATACTTAACATTATCAAGTGCTTTTTGCTCAATCCTTTGAAATATACGCTATTAATGTTATTTTAATCAGTAATTGTATATTTCATATAATATCTGGAATATTATAGACCCTAGGCCTACTTTGTGCAAATGATCTTATGTAACCATGAGTGCGACATTATATTAAGTTTTTTTTTAGCACCGCGTCCTACTACCTGTTCGGGTCATACACAGTGATCCAAGTTACTTAAGATCAAAATTATTACTGACACAAGACTAAAAGTGAATGTTTTGTGAATTGAAACAGCCATACTTAATTTTTAAACTTGGTCTTGTTATTCCTATGAAAATGATTATTTTGCCCAAAAAATCCGGGAAAAATTAATTTCCTGCTCAGTTTCGAGATCGTCCATTTTCCCGAGTATCGGGATCCCTCCCAGACCTAGAATATATCTTTGTAAACGTTATATATGTATTTTAGTTTTATCACTAATTGGTGTTAAAATATTTTTAAGTATGAGGGTCATCCAGAAAGTAAGGTTACAACATTTATTTAGGATTGAAAAATGCTTGTATTTAATTGAAATTCACAGGATAATTCACAAATATATTAAACTATTTTTCAACACAATCGTCATCGAGATCAAAACATTTCTGTAGTCGAGGCACCAGCTTTTGTATGCCAGTGTCATAGACCTCCGCCACCAACTCTTTCAGCCACTTCTTCACAGCTTCCTCGACCTCCTGATTGTTGGAAAAACGTTTCCCACCCAAAAACTCCATTAGTTTAGTAAAAAGGTGATAGTCCGACGGCACCAAGTCGGGTGAATAGGGTGGGTGGCTGACAATATCCCATCCAAACGATGTCAGCAGCTCCTGTGAAAATCGCGTGGTGTGGGGCCTGGCGTCATGCAGGAGGCTGACTCTCCTGATCAGCATTCTCCTTCTGCGGTTCTGAATGGCTCTTCTAAGTGGTTTTTTTAGGGTATTGCAGTAAGCCTGTGCATTAATAGTAGTCCTTTTAGGGATAAAATACACCAAAAGGCCCCCCCTTACGGTCCCAAAAAACATGCCATGACTTTTCCGGCTGAATGGGTTGTCTTGAACATTTTGGTGGCTGTAGAAGATGAATGACGCCACTGAAGTGATTGTCTTTTGGATTCTGGGATTTAGTGAGACACCCACGTCTCATCCCCCATCACGATAGAGTCCAGAAAAGCTTCTCTCTCATGTACAAAACGATCCAAAAATTCACACGCGGCAGTCACACGATTTTGACGGTGCTCCGGTGTGAGCATCCTGGGCACCCATCTCGCACACAGCTTCTTGTAACCAAGTTTTTTCGACACAATATCACCAAGGAGACTTCGAGAAATGTCAGGATATTTTTCGTGAAGGTCATCAAGCATCACACGGCGGTCATTTCGCACCTGTTCTTCAATTTTTCGCACAATTTTGTCAGATATCAATGATGGTCTCCCACTCCTTGCCTCGTCGTGAGTATCAGTATGGCCTTCTCTGAACAACCTAACCCACTTAGTGACATTTTGTCGACTCATCACATCACTACCATAAACTTCCATGAGCTTCCGATGAACATTCGCGGCGGTATGGTTCTGCAAAGTCAAATAACGGATGAACGCGCGGATCTTGCACGGACAGGAGGTGGCGGGAGCGGGCGACGACCTCTCCATTGGAAGAATTTACTGTGACTAAAAAAAAGGCCGACAAACACGCAGGACCAAACAAACTGACCGTTAAGATCCCCCCTACACGTCAGGTGTGCCAAATTTGAAACAAATTCCCCCGGCCTCAGGAGCCCTTGTAACCTTAATTTCTGGATGACCCTCGTAATTTAACAAAATCATATGTTGTAGTGTCATACTAAATGAAATATTTCAAATCTGTTCATCATATATATAAATGTTTTCTTCATCCTTTGAAATGCTTCAAAGATGCGAAGGTTATTGTAGGTGTTGAGGTGACTTTGACATTTTGAAGCTTCACATATCTCTACATATAAATATATTGTTTTATTATTTTGTTTCCTGTCTATTTTGTGATTTTGTGCATTAAAATAAATCATTCTCTGTTAAAAATTTGCATTTGTTACAAAAACTTTTTTATGTTTGGTTGGGGTAGTCCTGACTGGTTTAGTATTGTCTGTCCCTAGGAGGAACAATTTGAGTGGGGGAATCCTGACTCGAGTGCAGTTCTCAGCCACATCAAACAAGACAACCATATAGCTCTGTTGGCCAAGGCGGTACACCGGTGGCGGGTCAAGCTGTCTAGAGCACCGGTGGGCGTGGGGGCCTTCAGCGGGATGCGAGTGTTGGTGAATGTAGGCAAGGACCGCGGAGACCAGTTCAAGAGACTCGTAATGGCAGGCGGGGGACAGGTGGTGTCACTCAGGTTAGTTGATGGCAGGTGTTGTTGCTCAGATGAGTTGATGCCATGTGGTGTTGTCCTGGTGGGGCTCAGGTGGGGTCACTCAGCAGGGTTGCCACGCACCTGGAAAACAGGGAAATTTTTTGTGTCTGGAAAAAATGGGGGAAACACAGGGAATTACCCAAAAAATCTAGAATTTATTAGTGAATTTGGGTAATACAGTGCTTGCAAGCTTAAAATAGTAGGAACAATTTAGACTAAAATTTGTAACTAGAGAACTGAACAGTCTGATTGGAACACGTCTCATTTATGATGATTATGCTTACCATCACCTTATCAACTTGAGACAAGTCCCGAGTGCAACCGAGACGGCTCGTTCGGCAAATGCCGCGCCTTTTCGGCTTCCTCCACTTACCCCCGCCATTACAACAAATGTCTCGTTTTCTCCACCTCCATCCCCCAACTTCACCAAGCCCATGGTGCTAGCATGTGTTTCTGCTGCCAATTGAATGAGTTCATTCTTTGGATTTTGGTGTTATTTGCCTTTTGTTTAAAAAAAATTACTCCTGTTGAAAGAGGTAAGTATCCCAGATATTATTGCTTTTGTAGCGTGATGTTTTAAGATTGTACCCTACCTATCTTGCCATTTTGGCTATTGTTAATTTTTTTTTAAATTGCCAAGGTATTCTCTGTTTAAATCTTTATGGGTTTTAACATTTTTATTACAGTCAACTCCCGATTTAGCTAAGGTGGATTTACCTGGTTGCTGCTGTGGCCAAGATAAAAAAAAATGAGTTTACTGTAAAGTGAAAAGTTTATGAAAATATTGCCTCCAGCCTGCTAGTCTATCGTAAAATTAAAGTGGTTGTAAAAATGACCAATTTGTGTTTATGTCCGTGCATAGCTACTTTACCTCTCTCACCCCCTCGTGAAATGGAGTAGCCCACTTCTACCTCCCTTCTCTCTGAGGTCACAGTTATTTTTTCTCAGATCTTTCTCTCCAGTTCAGTGTAGTGTTAGGGATATGTGATACTGGTAAAATATCGATATTCGAGTATGAAAAAAATGAACGAGAAGTATATCAATATTTCCCATTATCAATACTTTCATTTGGCGATAGAAAAATAAAGGCAACAATAAGAATAGATGACCCGCCTCGGTGGCATAGTTGGCTAACGCTCTAGTCGTGTTGAGCTCAACTGCTGAGGACGGGGAGATCGAGTTTCGAATCTCGGTTGGGTGAACTGGAAGTGGTTTTTCCTAAATGGTTTTCCACGCTCCCTCCACGCAAATGCAGGTTCACTCCCTCTAATTTAACCTTCCCAATTCCTAATCAATTAGCGTAATTAGTACTTAAAGCGTATAACCCGAAAGGGTAGTAAGACGCGGTGCTAAATAATAATAATAAGAAGAAGAATAATAGATGAATAACTTTAATAAATGTTTGGAAAAATAAAGGTAGTAAAAGGAGGAAAGTAGGTAAATTAAAATCTTTCCATGCCGGATAAAAAGTACTGATATTAGTAAAATATCAAAGGGTTGTTATCGATAATGGTATTGTATCATTCCTATATCTAGCTTAGCATCTCGTAAAAGTGTAAGATATTAGAACCATTTTGAACTCAAAACTATATATCTAGCTAGATATGATCATACCTCAGGAATTTTTATTTTTATTTTGACCCTAGCCCTCAAATTAAAGGTAGTTTACTGATAAGTGATTTTTTTTGAATTCCATATTTTTTGAAAATGGCTCAAACGATTTTGATTAAAATAAATATACATGAGCTAATTGACCTCCCAAATAACACCATATTTATCTGGGTTTTTTCGGTAAAAAAATCGTTGAGGCCTAGTTTATTGATGAGTGATTTTTTCCAAAAACTTGAAATATTTTAAAACAAGCTTTAACGATTTGATTCTAAATTGGTATCTTAGGCCTAATAATTGTGTTTGTGGTAAAACTTGCTTAAGGATATTTTACTGATTGGTAGTTTTCGATGGGTTTGCAGATTTACCGTGAAAATTGATATAATGGGGTGTAGTACCCCTCCACTAAATTGAGAGTTGACTATGTTGTTTTTTTATATTTATCACAATATAGTAGGGATGAGGATGGCAGTTTATTATAGGAAATGCACCTGAATGAGCGAGGAAAATCACATGTCAATTTCACTATTGTAAATTATCATTCACGATTTGTATGGGCTACTTAGTCTATACAGTACATATACATTGATTAAGATTGGTTAAAATATTTTTGGACAAACATGAATATAACCAATTTTTCCTTCTGAAAAATTTATGTCATTCATTTCTCATCCTTTTTACAAATAATTCTTAAACATGTGTTTACCTTGCACAATAAAACACGCCTCCAATGACAAATTACCACTCTTCATTTCTAAAAATTTCTTTAAAACAAAATGTAATGCCTCTATAATTATATTCATAATATCTATTGATGTCTGGAAAAATTAAAATTTCCTTTGTAAAACTTGAAAAATACAGGGAATTTTTTAATAAGAAAATAGTGGCAACCTGCTCAGGTGAGTTGATGGCAGGTGGGGTCACTCAAGTGAGTGGATGGCAAGTTCTTCTACTCAGGTGAGTTGATGGCAGGTGTTGTCCTATACTAATCTTCATAATTCATCTTGTTTTGTCCACACTGATTCTCTCTGATTATTCTTGTCACTATTTTTATTTTTTATTGGATGTTTGCTGTATTTTCAGTGATTGGCAGACTGCCACAATGTGCCTAGTGGATCCAAGCAAGGTGTCCTTGGACAAGCCTATCAGTCTGGCCTCCTTCGCCACACACAATATCCCCTGTGTGCCCACACTGTTCCTCAACGACTACCTTGTAATGGATACACCTCCATCTGTGAGCGAGAGCGCCATCCCGCAGTACAAGGAGGTGTGTCGGCAGTTGTTGAAGTCCTAGCAGGTCAGGTTCACACACACTACAATGTCGCCATAGCAACACACAAACAATACTCAGGAATATTCGAAATTAGAGTATTCAAGAACGTGTCAAATTTGAGAATTAAAGATTATTTTTTTTAAATTGCAATTTGTTTTAGTAGTCTTACCTTGACTGATTACACTATGATCTTACATTATAAGTTATACCATAGTGGAACCAAATAAGGTAGCGGTCTTACCTTGACTGACTACACTATAACCCTATCTTATAAGATACACCATAGTGGAACTAAGCAAGATAGCAGTCTTACCCTGACTAATTTCACTGTGGCCCTATATTATAGGCAGCACCATAGTGTAATCAAGCTGGTGAAGTTCGTTATCTTTCATTGTTAATGGAGTGTACAGTAGCCCCATGGCTTCTTTGGTGCTGACTGACAGCTCACAGCTGAGAGATGACAGCTTTGAAAAATTACCAGACCAAATTATGTATCCCTAAGCCGAACCATATGATCTGCAAAAACATGTGTTTAGCAACTGTCAGAAGTCAGCTGTGAGCTGTCAGTCAGCACCAAAGAAGCCACGGGGCTATTGTACGTAATATATATATATATATATATATATATATGTGTGTGTGTGTGTAAATCCTAATCAAATCATTTTTAGTACTTGATTAATATTTATTTTTCTGTTAAAGGTTTACTACATAACATTCAAACTTCATATACAACATTATAGTTGTTTGTCATTACAATAAAGTTGGACTAATAAGACTGCAACTTGAAAATTACTCCACCGATGGTATGTTTGAAAGATGGATTATTTTTGTGTGTAGTGAAGTTTGACACCAAACATATCAACTATCTAAATATATATCCGATATTTGATGATAATAATAGGTTTTTTTTTGTATGGCGACAAAATATCACAAAATAACTATGAACTAGTGAAATATTTTAGGGCTTTTTTTAATGTGAAATTGGAAACAAAATAGGTAAAAAAAACACTAGAAGAAACAACAATTGTCCTTTTCAGTGTTTTAAAAAGCAAATAAAATTTTGATCAAGATTTTTCAGGCCACACCTATAGAAATATGGGTTTGTTTTTCTCAAAGCAAATGTTTTAATCACATTTGGCAAAGCTTCTATTTTTTTTTATCAGTTAAATGTGTTTGCCTGTTGCCAGAAGATAATATTGACATTGATGAGGATAGCAGTGATCAAAAAGATATTTTTAAGAACAAACCAAGGCTAAGCCAATGCATATATTAACTAAATCAGTTAAAGATGTATTCATGGTTACTGAAAATTGAGACTATAATCTGCTCTAGTGGTGCATCAATTCACACACTAGAAAAAATGTATTTTGATGATCTATGATGCTTTGCAATGCAAATTTAAACAACTGGTTACCAAAATATTATTTTAGTAGTTACACAGCTATTTGAGGTTATTGTTACTATGAATGTTTTCTAATTATTGATTTGTGTAATGGAACAAATCAACACAAAACAAGAACACCATAGACATTTTTCATTAATGAGTTATTTCAAATCATTCTCCAATATTAGGAGCAGCTGTCTGTTTTCTGTGCACGGGTTGAATTGTTTGGTCTAGTCTCTAAACTAGTGCAAAGAACCTACACAAAATTTCACTGATTTCTTGTTATTGGCTTGCCACATGACCACATTTCGGTTCAGCTTTTGTTTTTTGGTGAACGTGTGAATCTACAAGAAGCTGATCAGCCACTGGTTTACCAGATGTAATTTCCTTTCAATTCCCTACCACTAGCTCATGGTGGCTACAGACAGAGAACACAGGGAAAGCCTGGAAAAGTCAGGGAATTAAAAAATATGTCTAAAAATCCGATTAATCTTGACTAAACACTAAAACAAAAGTGAATAATACCTAAATAAAATAACATTTTAGTTTTTGAAATCACTGTTAAAACTTTATGTTTAGTAGATACAAACTTTTTTTTAATATGTGATCAATAATAAATAAAACAAGTAATCATCCACCATTAAAACTGGAAAAAAAGTAGTCAGGGAATTTTGTAAAATATGTTTTATAGCCACCCTGCAGCTTGTTTACACCAATCATTGTTCTGCACTTAAGTGGGGAAGTTCTGTAAAGGCTATCATTAGGGTGCATAAAGAGAGAACGCAGGCTGCCTGCTTACTGTTTTCCAGTGTGTGTGTGTGTGTGTGTGTGTGTGTGTGTGTTGGGTGATGTATGTGTGTGCAGAGGCCGGAGGCAAAAGTCTAAAAACCTACCCGCTGTCACATGTTAATACCGCTGTCAAGATGTCCATTTCATCATCTGATAAAGAGTTTTTACTTCTTGACAGTGTCCATCCAAAATGTAAAATAAATAATGCGAGTTAACATCCATTATTTTGTGGTAGGAAAGATAATGGTGAAAATAATTTATTTGATGACCTAAAGCAAGACAGGGTTTCTCAATACATTACTACATTTTAGAATTGAAGTGTATTTTAATCTAATCAAACAGAGGAAAAAGGACAGTTTATGGAAATACCATCCAATTTAGCTTAAAGATATTTTCACAACATTTATATAATTAACAAACATTGACTAAGCGGTAGAATATGAGGGTTTGCGGGAGACAGTTTATTTTCACAAATTTTAAATTACAGTTGAACAAATTTTATCAAATATTCAAACAATATACATAAAGTAGATGTACATATATAGTATAATCTAGTATATATACATATAAGCAGTAAATTTAGACTAATTCACATTAACAGTACATATATATATAATATATGCATACAAATATACAGTATACATACATAGGGCATCTGGGTGATACACACATAATTAAACTTTTAATATTTACCATTTTTCTTGAACACATTTATTGGCGTCGACAACTAAAAAAGAATGAAATGTTGATTCTGGGAAACTTGTCGGAGCCGGGTACCAATGCTGTCAAGCGGGAACCTGCTTTCACTATGAACAGTCCCATCTCTAAAAACACACTCATTGCTGACGCAGGTCATCGCTGGTGATCGGAAAGCAGGAAACTTTCTTTCTTTATGCAGCTTTATGCTGGCAGTAGCAGACATTTTTCTCCTTTTTTCTATATTTTTTAATCAGCATGGCTTATTATTGGTTCACGTCATACACATTATGATATCTATTCTAATGGGCTAGGGATGAAGGAGGAATCATTTTAAAGGTGATCTGCCCACATTTGCATGGAAGGAGAGTGAGAAACCATTTTTTAAAAAACACCAACAACACCTAAGACCAGGATTAAAACCCCAATTTCCCTGTCATCAGCAGGAAAATCTAACATGAAAGTGACGCCTTAGTCTCTTTGGCCATTGAAGCAGGTTTGTCCTTTGTTCTACTGCTTGGAGAAGGGTTAGTTTACCAGCTTAGTGATAAAAAGGTCTGAAAAAACAGTCAGTGATGACTAATGTTTTTTTCAACTGACCATGGCACATACCTGGTTGTACAAGTAAACATAACAGTTGTTTATTCTGTACTTTTAAAATAATGGCTGATAAGGAGGTGAGAAGTGGTAAGAGAACCATAAAGTGAGATGGAGGGTATATTTCAGGGTCATTACTTTGTGAGCAACAAGCCTCTGTAGGATAAAGTGTGCGTAAGAGGGTGCTAAAAGATATTAAATGGTTTAAAAAATATTTTATGAGTACTTAAACTACTAGTAGTTATATATAATAATGCATATAATATTTAGCACCGCGTCTTACTACCCGTTCGGGTTATATGCTTTAAGTACTAATTACACTAACAGATTAGGAATTGGGATGGTTAAATTAGAGGAAGTGAACCCGCATTTGCGTGGAGGGAGAGTGAAAAACCATTTAGGAAAAACCACCCCCAGTTCACCCGACCGAGATTCGAACCTCGATCTCCCTGTCCTCAGCAGTTGAGCTCAACACGACAAGCGCGTTAGCCAACTACGCCACTGAAGCGGGTAACTAGTAGTTAATACTTAACTATACCTACTTTGGTGGTAGCATGGTCTACGGTGTCACTCTCATAAGTTATACTGGGTGGGACTGCCAATGACAGGGAGATCGAAGTTTGAATCCTGGTTGTGTGTACTGAGGCTGGTTTATACTAAATGGTTTCCCACTATCCCTGCATGCAAATGTGGGTAACCTTCCTTTAACTCGGGGTAGTTAGTTCATATGGATATAACCCGAACAGGTAGCAAAACACTGTGCTAAAAAGGATACTTTATTTAATTTAACCTCACTAATATATCAAATAACTATTTAACCTTAAAAAATTAATTTTGCCATTATCATCATTGAATTATGAATAAAAAACATTGTTAACTTCTCTTCATGAAAAAAACCCCTCCGCCTAAATAAGTAAGCAGAATTACAGGCTTCTGAATAACTTGGTATGTTAGTTTTTTATTAACTCTGAAATTATATTATTAATGTATGCTTGAAGTTAGACATTTTATATTTGTGGCAAGGAGCTCACAGCAGCACTTTGGTATCTTAAAACCCAAATCCCCTTTCAAATGTTTATCATAGCTTATTTTAGTTTTTTTAATATTCCTATTGGTATTAAGCAATTAATTTAGTTTGTTATAGCTTAATTACCTTTACTAAATTAAAATAAACAAAATGATTGGGGTCAGTGATTGGTATAAACAGCAACAAATGGTTGACATTGGCCTGATTGGCAATAGAGTTGAATGACTTAACCCCAGAAAAAATATGTTTTGCCTTTCAAAGCTATCTCACTTTTGCTCCAAGCTTATGCTCAAAGCTATTTCACTTTAGTAATCAATATTATTTTGTTTTGAAAGGGATTACATATTTACAATGAAAAGAACACAGTTCATACTTAACATTGTTGCCACTGGACAAAGAGATAATGTCGGCCTCTTAAAGAAAATTGATCATTCCAATGTAATCCCCCAACCTAGGTTTCATTCTATCAAAACTCATCAGGAGGGACTGCAAAATGTGCAACACAACTTCCTAAAAGAACAAAACAAAACATAACATAAAAGGCAGAAAAAGAAAATAGATAAGAACATGTAAAAGGAATGAATAACATAAAGATGACTCCCCCTGATGATTTCTGATAGAATCAAACCTATGTCAGGGGCTTGGGCAGTAATGATTGAGTTTTTTCAAGAGGCAGGCATTACTTCTTTGTCAAATGGCAGAAATGTAAAGTGTGAACTGTGTCCTTCTTTTCACTGTAAAGACCATATTGTGTTCATTCCCAAGTTCTTTATTTAATATACTTGGAAAAATGACACCTGAGAAGATGCTATGTAGCATTGAAATATTGAAGTGTGTGTAAATATGTGTTGGTGTTTTTACTGGTGTTATTTTACTTTCCTATTCTATCATTTTATTACAAATATATCTTAGTGATCAAGGCATTGTAGACATATATTTTATTAGTTGCTATATCGATTCATCAAAACTGCTATCAAAAGCTTCTAATTATACTTCCTTATGGATTACTGTATGGTTGGTTTTCACATTACTATTTAAAGAGACTAAAAATATAAATAAAACTATGAAAAAAATTATCTTCATGGCTGTGACTACATGAATTATTACATTTCATAAAATAATAAATTTACTATCCACACGTTTATCTTCTTATCACTGATAACCATAAATAACACAACTATTTTTTTATAAAAAAGTCATAATAAATAATAATTTTAAAATCTAAAATACTGATATTTATTTACTAATCATTGGTGATGTATTAATACATCTAATATATTCCCAGACCTCTTTACAGCATTGAGAAATACTGAGTGTTTCCCACTTAAGGTGATGCAAGTTTGAAGTTTATGGTCATCATTTTCATTCATTCCACTTTTAAACATGAATTTTATTAAATACAATATTAATTATAATAGTTTTTTTTCCCATGTTATCTCAAATCATTTTACTGTGCTATAATTATGTTTGTACTATTTATTTATATTGTGTAACACCCATGTTCCTTTTATACCAACATACATATTTTAATCCATGTGTAACTCAAAAGAACACATCACATTTGTCATAAAACTTGTGTTGATAATTAAAAGTGATATAACGTTAGAATATGCTATCATAATTTGTGGTAGCTACCATACTTTTCTTTAAGATTCTAAACAAAATATTATTTATGGGTTTTACGTTCACTTGATTATGTCATGTATTGAACAACTGAATGTTTTTCAGTATTCTTTAATTACAAAATGATTTCAGGTTGAGTCATATATCGAATAGTAAATGCTACATTTTAATAACTTAACATTTCTGATCTCTCAGTAGTTTGTTTGTATAGTGGAAGAATATTACCATGTTAGATAACTTACTAAAACATTTTATCTTTAGAAGTATTACAAAAGACCATATGCATATCTAAATTCTTAAATAGGTTGTGGGGAATAATTTATCTAGTCCTATATGCAGGATTCCAAATCTTAGGGCACTAAGCAAAAAAATATTATAATAGTAATAAATAAAATGATAAATCTAATATGTCATAGCAAATAGATTTAAATATGTCATGACTCATGCTGCTTCTTAGTCTACCTAAATGTTGTTTGGTAACTACTCAAACTGTTATCGTTAATGGGATGTATGCAACTGTCCAAAATTCTTTGGGACACACACATTGACAATGCGGGCTGTAGTTTGTCCACTGCTGCACTAGTCTGTGTTAAAATAATGTTTATTAGCTGTTATAAAAATGACTACACGTTGAAATATGTGAGATTTTTCAAATGTGTTCATAATATATACAATTCTTATTCTTTCTTCGAAATGATTTGAAGATTTGAAGATTATTGTGGGTGTCGGAGTTGAAGTGAAGAAGATTTGACCTTTGACTTACACATTTTGAAGTTTCACACACTGCTACAAATTATCAAAATAACAAATGTTCTTATAAAAATCTGCATTTGCTACAAAACTTTTTATGTTATTATTAGTTAAATTTATTATCGCTATACATAAAACTAAAGTGTATATTGCATTTAATTCAAAGAGCCTTAAATTTCATTATAAATTGTGCCTCTAGCAGTTTCTTGTGGGACCTTATCAAACTCACATACCTTTCCAAATATGGCCTTCTTAAAGTGTTTATTCTCTAAGCTCCTTAGGCAGGGCCAGAAAAGACAATTTTATGCAAAATACACGAGACAAGGTAGTAATTTAAATTCAAAACCTTGTAATTATATTAATTACCCACCCCTTAAATATGAACTAACCCTTTTATTTAAATTAGTTTTTAGATTTATCACAGCTACTACAGGTAGGAAAAACCTGGAAAAGTCGTACTTTTTTTTTTTACAGAAAAAACAAATATCAAAGAATTTAAATAGCTGACTTTAAAAATTATTCTGCTATGAGATGGTTTTTGAGTTTTTTATGCCAAATTATTTACTCTATGCCACAAATAATACAAACTCCATTTAATACCAGAAAAATAACTTGTAATAATGTAAATGCTAGTATCTTATAGAAAATTTAAAAAAACATTGAGTTATGTATTCAATGGAATAACCATAGTTTGTCAAGAAAAACTGGACAAAGGTTAGTTCATGAATTGTTTTAAAGGATGACTGGAAAAGTCAAGGAAGTTTTTGATATAACTTTTGTAGCCAATGTGTTTCTCTTGTTGTAATAATAACCAATGGTCTGTGCTTTGCATGGGTTTAGTATCTTTCGACATTTAGAAACTTCAAAAATCACCTCCTTGCTGTTTCATCCTCTTAGAGGTTGAAGCTCAAGCGGTTTGGACGATACAGAAAAATCACCTCCTCAGGGGTTGAATTTAGAAAAACTCCTTCTGGCCCATTACCTAAAAAGAACCTTCCTGCCAAGTTTCGTCTTTCCAGCTCAAGTGCATTGGAAGATATTGTTATACCTTTTAAAATGTCTCAACTCTCTCTAAATTTCATGATTCCAGGTCAAGGGTTTTGAGAGCTATTGTGATGAGTCAGTCATTTAGTCAGGGCTTTTGTCAATATGTATATAGATAGATTAAACCAAACTTTATAATGTAAGGTGATGCACATAAAAAGTTTTGAAATATTCAATTGGTTTTTATTTTATATTAATTACAACACGCACAAACAGATTATCATATGTTGCTCTTTTATTGGAAGACCACTCATGGTTGGTCCAAAGTCAAGTCGCCATGCAGTATAAGTCAGTACACTTGAATCCCTCTGATTGGTAAAGAGTCTAAGTCTATTGTTGTATGTTGAAATTAAAAAAAACCACCTGAACTGCGCACGTAGCAGTATGTGCTAAGCAGGCTGTCCGATTGAGACAAAGATATACAAGTGGTAAGTCACACCTCATTTATAACAGTTTTAAATAAATATTAGATATTCAAGTTAATAAAACTAACATTACACTATGTCTTTCTCTGTGTAAAAGAAAAAAATTTACAATTTCAGTTTTTATAGTATATTGTTTGATTCTTATGGTAAAATTATCTCAATTCTTTTTTTATGTCTAGAATTATGTAGTATGTATGAAACATTGAATGTAATGTATAGTTACCAGTAATATTTATTTTGTTGATGTGCAATCGTTCTAATCATTCAAATAATTAATTCAGTTGTTTTTGATGTAAACATTTATTAATTGATAAAATATAAATTAATGGTTATTTGTTTTAGCACATTTAATGATTGCAAACTTATTTTAAGGTTTCTCAACTATATTGCCAGATATGGTGCAACATGAAAGCTAAGCACGTCATACTTATTTTGCTAACAAATATTATGAGATTAGATAACATAAGTAATTCTTCTTAAAGATATTCCCATATATGTTTAGTAACTATCTATACCTAATCTAACTCTTCCGGCTGTGTCACCTGATTTTATATGCCCTTTGAACAGATTGTTATCAGCTCACAAATTGATCTGTTAATTTAGTCGTGGGATATTGCAGCACTCCTTTGTACCTACCTGAGATTTGCTGATTAAGTAGAGTGGACAGCACGCACTAGTGTAATCTAGGAAGTAAGTAGTTTCATTTTGATTTCAATTATTTGTCTAGTGATCTTTCTTTAACTCAAAAATAAAAATAAAATCACTATACTAACATATGAAATAGAGACTAAGAGTAGCTAGAACATAAGGGGCTTGTACAGCAAACAAAAAAAAATTCAATTGTAATCTGGACTCTTTTTTTTAAGGATATAAATTTTGTAATATTGGTCAAAGTTTCAATACAATATAAATGTGTTATCATTATTAAGAGCTACCAGCAGATGTCAGACTCATATAATATGGTTTGCCATTGATGGGGAGGTCAAGTTTTGAAACTTAACCAGGTGTACTGAGGGCGTTTTTCCTGGGCCGCTTCCTACTTTTCTTCCCACACAAATGTGGGTATATTTCTTCTGACTTCTACCTTCCTCATCTTAACTTGAGTAAATAATAAATGTGATTACTTCAGATTGCTTACAAGTAAATTTATGCCCTTGAAAACAAAACAAAAATGTACTTAAAATTTGTATATTAATGCTCTCAAAAATAAAAATAAAATGCCCTTAAAAACAAAATAGATGCACTTAAAAACTCTTGTTTTATATCTTCAAAAAAGAAAGGTTTCTACTGTCTTGTGAGTGTCTGTAGCATTGTTTCGCTTGCGAATGAGTTTTCAATCTGGCAACACTGTGAAACCATGACATGCCAAAGAATTGAGGCGATGGTATGCCGCAACGAGCCATCGTAAAAGATACATAACTGAAAGAAACACTATTATTGTATTGAGTGCATCATGTAAAACGATTTGTTTAGTTTTATTGGGAAACCATCTTCCAGTTGTTTGCATATAAGTTTGTTGTCTCATAATGTTCTCAAATTATACGAGTATAAGTTAAACTGTCCTGCTCAATATCTACTTTAGCTTACTTGTTAGCATGATTGTCTATAACTCAGAAGTTCACAAGATCAGTCCCAACTTGAGTCAATTATTTTTTTTTTTGTCTGAATTTAAATCACTTGTTAATAATTGGAATTCAATAATAATTACTTTGCTTAGCCTTATTTTTAAATGTGTACATTTTTATGTCATAAAACCCATTATTTTAAGCAAGAAAGGATTTTAACACCCAAACTCTGGATTATAATAATGTCACCCTACCAACTCAGCTAAATTGACGATTAAATAAACTCAAAAAAATTAAGACATATTATATTTTCACCCAAACAAATATTTTTATTGAAGGATTGAATAAAGTGTTCAAAGCAATCATGTTTTTTTCTTCTGTAAACCTATTTTGTAGTTGGTAGGTTTGTTTCAACAAAATCACTTTCATAAGGTTGCAACCGAAGAGGGGGATGGCATCCATTTTGTTATATTATGCGCTACTCGACAGAAAAGGCTTGTATCTCACGTTGTGAGGCTCTAGAGTAGAATCCGCTTTCTATTTGATTGTATGACCTCAGTTTTCGCAGCACAGACGTTTCAAAATTAGGACTCCTGGATATAAGGATATGTGGTTTACATTTGCTCATTTTTTTCTTTAAATGAACATTTACTTTCAAACCTTCATAGCCTAATTTCTATTGTATTTTGTAAACCACTACACACTTGCTTTGAGGTGATGTGTTGTACATTCTAATCATAAGAACAAAACTAGGTCATTTGGAAACAGGGCGTGGCCACTAACATTTCATTGGAGGATTTTTTGTGAATAAAAATACTGCAATCATTTAGTGTTTATATTTGATTATAATTAATAGGGNTGTTTTTTTTTTTTTTTCTAAACTAAATTGTGTCCAAAAATAGTATTATTCGCATTGAATACTTTTAAAAAATTCCCAAATTATGGAATGTTCAAGTATTACATAAGCACCTAAGGGAGAGAGGGGGGTTTCGAGCTTTTATTATTTTTGCTGACAAGGGGGGAGGGGGTCAAACAATGCTTATGTAAGACAGGCAAAATTAAGGGAGCATTAGGGCGCATTACAAGCTGTTTAGAATTCAGTTTAAAAGATGGAACACTATTAACTGAACTATCTATTTTTAGTCTAATGTTCAGGTTTGAATCCAACACACATCAATATTAATGTGCTATACAGTAGAGATATTTTTCAAAAATACAAAAGTTTAAACAAACTCTAGTGTCTGCATTTTCAAAACAATATGTTTTTTCCTTTGTCAAAATATGGTTATTTTAGAAAATGTTCATGTAGGTAATCTTGAATAAAGCTATCACATTATGTGCGACTCTAGTCCATGTATTGATTAATTTGTTTTAATTTTGTTTTCCAGGTCGAGGAAAGATGGACAACTACAATACACGGTTGATGCTAATAATGTTGTGTTTGTGTCTTGGATGTAGAGCACAATATGATGATTTGGATTGTCCTAAAGTCTGTGATTGTGACTACCAAGAAAGTATTCAAGAGACTGTAGGTTGGGTGGTATTTTGTGACAAACGAGGTTTGGAGGCTATACCCGAATCTATCGACAGCGAACTGGCAGAATCTTTATCTCTGACATATAACAAACTGACATTATTGGATGACAATGCATTGAAGGGTTATCAACACTTAGCATCCATTAATCTGTCCTATTCATCCATTGAAATAATCTCTGTGAAAGCTTTTACAGGCCTAGAAGATCTTGTGAGTGTGGATTTATCTGACAACTATCTCCAGTACATCAATCCGGACACTTTCATAGACTGCCCTTCACTAGAGTATCTTTCACTGAGTGGGAATCCTCTCCTTGAGGTATCTCCTAATACAGTAATCCTCAAGTCACAATCCTTGATATCCTTTAACCTAAGTCACTGCAAATTACATTCTGTAACACCCGAGACTTTCTCTGAGCTTCCTCAGCTGGAAGTGTTGGACTTGAGTTCAAATTTATTAAAACATATCTCTGTGGATATTATAATACCGATGCATCTTCTGAAGACTCTGAAGATCAACAACAATAGGTTTAGTTGCAGCTGTGAATTGAAGATGTTTCTAGATTTAATGTCAGAGAAACGTCTTGATAATGGAGGGGCTTTGTTACATAAACCTGTACATTGTCTGGAGAATGGACGCTACTATAAGCTCTGGTCAGAGTCGGACAGAAGTAGATGTGTCATTAGCACACATTCGCCAGCCAATGAACCAGTTACTTCTCTGTCGAGTGGTAATTTAGTTCCTACAAACAGGACTGCAGAAGTTAAGAAGGATGTATCTTATATTTCTGATAGCCCTGTACAACAAGTAAATGTGTTACCAGAAGTGATCAGCTATCCACCATTCATTGTATTGGAAAAAGAAATAATTAACAAAAATCAATTATGGTTTTTAGTACTGGTAGCGTGTATTTTGACAGTTGTTCTTATTGTTACATTTACGATAGTTTCACATATGAGGTCAAAAAAGTATACATTTGTAGATAGTGACATTAGTTCTTTTGCCGGTCCAAATGCAAAGCATGGCAAACACAAGACTGAATGTGATGATAGTGTATGTTTTAAGATGTGGTCATAGTGTAATCAGTCAAGGTAAAACTGTTATCTTTCAGGGTAAATGGAATGTATATACAAATTAATTTGTGACATAACACTAGGACATATTTATGCCTTGAAAACAAAGTTGCATAATGTTATGATTGGATCATCACATTTAGGTGATAATTTTCATTATTGCTACTATTTTCTTATTAAGGTTTGTTCAATGTGTCACATAAAAATTGTTTATATTATAACATTACGCTACTTCATGTATGATACAGTTTATACTAATGTGATTTTTTATAAATTGTTAACCACATTCTTCTATAGAAAATATTATGTAAAATACAACATTGTTAATAAATATAGTTCATTGATTAATGTGATTGGGCTCAAATTGCATTTACAGGGTGTCCAGCGACCTGGTAAATAGGAAAAGTCAGGAATTTGATAACATTTTCTGTAATTTTTCACATATCACTAAAAAAACATGCAACTTTTATTTACAATAATAAAAATAATATATTTCCTCCAGTTAATACAAATCTATTTAACACAGCTGTCCCAGTTGAGAATGCTAATCTCAATTCTCTAAGTCAACTTGTGATTTTCAAGTTGTCTTTTCACCACTCACCAAAATTAAAATATAGTGACTGCAAAAGTTATAAATTAGCTCTGGAAAACCTGGAATAGTCAAGAAATTTTAAAATAAACTTTAGATGGACACCACTTTGGCTTACTTCTTTTCTTCAGTAGTCCAAATATGCTATATTATACACACAAACACACTTTAGTTGTATATGAAAATATGTAGAGGTGTCACACAAGGAGTGGGAACAACTAAAAATAAAGTCGAAATCAAATGAAAAATAATTTTATTGAAAAACAATTATGTTTATTTAATGATATTAATTATGAGTATTTGAATGGGGAAAACTAATGCAATCCTGTTGATGAATATTGTTTATGTTTTATAAAATGGAATGTTAAAACTCACTTGTTGATTTGCAGTTACTAAAATTAAAATATGTATATACTTTTAATATACATCATTTAATCTAAAAAGAGAATGTGTCTATTACTAAACTGATTAAAAACAATCCAATAGAATATCTTTACTCTGTGTGTGTGTGCTTTTTTTTAAATATTTGCTTACAATCTAATTATATTTTGTAAATCAAGACAATGTCACAATATAAATGTAACATAGGATTAAATCAGTGCAGGGCCACCCTCAGGGGTGTACAAATGGTGTGGCCGCACAGAGCCCTAAGATTGGTGTGCCTGTTTAGGTGATAAAGGAAAAATATAAGTTGAGGGGAGAAATTTTTACTCACATGCTCTTATAGTAGGCTCCCTGAACAGGCAATCTAGCAAATATTGTTAAAGTGTGAAAACAAATAAAAAATAATCATGTGGCTTGATTTATGGAATGAGTGAAGAGAGTTTTCCATTTTAACCTCAACAATTTGCATTTGTATATCTGTATCTCATGAAAACTTTTTAAAGCATTAATCAGTTTAATTCAAACTTGACACTTTTTTTTATACCTTTATAAAGACCAAATTCTATGGGGAAGAAAATTGAACAAAGGGTTGGGAAGAGATCAACTATTATATGTACAAAAAACATAGTTTCTAGCATTAACTAGTACATGTATTTATCTTTCAGGATCTTTCCCAATACCTTATATAGCTGAAAATTGGTATATAGGTTCAAACTACTCTAGTAAGATTAAACAAAAATTAAGTCTTTTAATAAAAATAAAAAAAATTGGGAGGAGACTAGGTGGGGCAGAAATCTGGGGGCCCGCAAACAAAGTTTGTTCATAGCACCACATCTGCTAAGGACGGCCATGAGTAGGTTTCAAACAGTGCCACAGCACACTGGTGTACATACCATGGTGGCGAGCTAGATGTGCCATGCAGCCACAACTCACAGCGCCAACCATCATTGTTCAATAAGAAAAAGAATGAAGTTGATATGAGTTGCAGTCGTGTGTTGTGCACATTTCTTACTTACTCGTACTTACTAATATTTTTAATACATCCAATAAAATCAAAAGCATTTATGGGAAGTTGGCTTAGCCTACCCAAATTAATAATGGTTTGAGCAAAATGTTTCTAAAATTTTAAGGAGCAGGCACATAAAAAAAACCTAATCTTAGAATATTTAAAGTTACTTCAGGAAAAAATTAGTTTATAATTCTCTAATTTTGATTTACCGTACAACCGCTGGACTGGTTACATGATCCTTTTTCCACTGCCGCGGCACATGCCCAAAATAAACCAACATGCTGAAAACATTTTAGAGTTTGTATTAGTGTAGTGTAGCATAGCGGACCACTAGATTAAGTAAATTATTGAGTTTCAATGTAAATGTCACTAGATTACTGTTAATATCTTTTACTATCACTCATTTGGGCTATTCAGAATACACAGGATAATAATGGTTAATTTAAATGAAATTCATAGACAGTCCCTTGAACAAAGAATTGAAGACCCACTATGGGGTGAAATCACACCCTCATGTACAAGATTCGATCCATGACCCTTCTCAGAATCGAGCATTCTAGTTCTGTACCAACTCTTGTCTGACACCTTAGCTCAGTCGGTAGTGTGTTTCTCTACTGAGGTAAGTGTTCCGGGTTTGATTCCCGGCATGGTCAAAAAATATATCATTGGTGAAAATGTGGGTTCCTCCTTTCACAAAAATGTATTAACGGCCGGGATCTGGATGTTGTATGTTTTTTCGATTAAGCTAGTTTATTATCAGATGTGCGCTGATATATTAAGTCAATTCAGAAAGTGTATGTTAAATACCTTTATTAGATTAAATGAGAAATGATAATTCCTCTAGTGGTGATTATTGGAACTAATATGAACATTTGATATGAAAATAAAATATTTTTATTATTGCATTAAGTTAAAAATGCATTTAAATTTAATCAAAAATAAATAAACCCCTAATTTGTTGATCACAAAATCTGAAGGTGATTTTTCTTCTCGTAAAATATAAACTATTGATTCCTTCTGCAGATGAAAATATGGCTCATATAAATTAAATCTAAATTAAAATCTCTCGAGCTTATTTTTAGTAGGCTATTGCTGGATAGTTTGAGAAATAAGACTAAAAATAATAAGTAGGCCTACTGCACACATATATAGGCCTACTATATATTCAAAACTTTAATAAGAAAGGAAAAAGTTTCATTATTTTTTACTTTCTCTTGACATCTCAGAGAGAAAGTATTGTGATCGTAAAAAAAAATTGAACTCAAGATTTTGATAAATATAGACGTTTCATGCCCCCTGAAACCAAAAAAGTTGTTTTCATAATGCTGTTTTCTGTACCTCATGCCAGAGCCAAAACTATTTTACCAATTAGACTAAAACTTGGTATTTGGGGTTTTCATAAGGTCCCTTTGAGGTGTTTTTGGAATCAGACATCTAACCCTAAAATCGAGGCCTAAAAGAGATAAAATCAATTTTCTCTAAATATACTCTTAACAATTCTGATTAAATTCTATATCTATACACTGTTTAAATTACAAACAAATGGCATTTCTTATATTTTCATGAAAATGACTTTGAGGGTACTTTGCATAGGGGAAATTTTTCAATTTTTATAATTTCTTCGTAACTATTTGAGATCGGAAATAACTTATCATTGTAAAATTGTAGTAGGTAGGTACTATTAAGGAAAAAAATATTTTATTTGAGTTATATTTTTATAAAACCAATAATTTCTGAGCTATAATCAAATATATATATACTTATTAATTCAGGTCTTTGAAAATGAATTTGATTCTTATGCACTTTTGTAGACAAAGATTTTTCTGTGACAGTGTTCCCAGTTCCTAATGCATAGAGTAAATAACATTGTATATTATTTCGTTTATTATCTTTGCCACAGTTAATGTTTCTACAAAAATGTATATTTTATGATAAACGCGAGAGAAAGTCTGTGCAGTGTGCCTTACTATTTATTTACATAATGAAATTGTTTTGTAAATTTTTTGTCGATTTCTTTCATATGGTTGTTTCACTCTTGTGTTTTAAACCTAGCATTCACTTTTACAAGGAAAAAAACATATTTTAGAATAAATCAACAGTTTGTCTTATCTCAGTATTGTTTGCCTTGATCTTAATACATTTGTTATCTTTTCATAAGGCTTATTCTCAATAAATATCCATCCCATTTTTTTTATCTCTTAAGATATCCATAGGCTAATAAATTTTAAACTACACAGCCAAAGACTTGGATATGATATTGTTTGTTAATTTATCTCAGATTACAAAATGTTACAATATCAGCTTTTCATTTAGACACCCAAATGGGTTCAGTTAACCAATATATACTGTAATTATGTGATCACCTCTGTGGTCTAGTGGTCAGAGTTCTTGACTACAGATCCAGAGGTCCCGGGTTCGATCCCCAGCACTTGTAATATCTCTCTGTGAAGTAGTGGGTTTAGAACAGAGTCAAACTCAGCTTAGTGAGGACAAATTAGTAGTTACTTGAATAAAGAAGTAGCAGCTCCAAACAGATTAACTGCAGAAGGGCTCGCTGTACTGACCACATGACACCCTCTATCCACAATATTGACACTATCATCACTAACGGCGGTAGCCGCTCGGTCAGTATAGATCGCTTGAGAACTTAATCCGTTGAGTTTTTTATTCTGTAAGTTTATTATGTTATTCATCTTTTTTCATTAGAAAATATCCCTTTTAAATTAGTTTTAAAATTTCTTATATTTCAAAAAAATCTTAGAGCTGTCATGAACAACATACCTAGCACTCGAAGACCTATGGGATGACCGAAAACGAGATGGAATGACGATGTGGCTAGAGATCTTACGCCGGCATCAAGATCAACTTAATATTCGGAAGAACTGGCTCACTCGTGAAAACTTAAACCGATGGAACTTACTGTCACGGCTCATGACCCCATACAGATTTCGATCTCGGGACCCTGGGCTCGACGAATGCCTTCTAAGTTCAACTGCTATTGGTGACCCGAAGATGTAGTCGGCTACAGTCTGGCGTCGGGAAGCATCTCTGCCTGCGATATTGATGGAAAATGACAGCCCAGATGGCCAGGGCCACCCACAGGGGACTGCCAGTAACTGCAAGTGCAGTCACTGAG
>CABFOV010005011.1:24715-41069 GCA_902141375.1 Timema poppense | reverse complement strand
GGGTGTAAGAGAGGTATAGTAGAGTGAAGTGAGGTGCTAGAGATGGAGTTTGGAACAATATTGGTTTAGTTACAGGGCAAGGACTCAATCTAATAGTGAAGCCAGAAAGTCGCATCAGTGGGGCAGCAATGATATGAATTGGGGGAACATCAAGGGTGGTAAAGAATCTTCAACTATATCAATAATATAAATTAATATGTTTAACTTTATAGTTTAAAATGCCCTAAGAGAAAATGCCAACAATATCTAACATTAATTCAGACTACCTAACCATCACGTGGCACGTTAATTAATCACATGCTAGCATTCTAGCGGCATAACAGCAATGCCAATATTAAGATTGAAACTTACTAAACCAATATTTCATAGTGACCTCACAGTCCTTGGAAACTATATCCAACACTAATTCAAATTGCCTATCCATAATGGGGCACGATAACAAATGACAATCTTACCCTATAGCTTCCTGAATGAAATGTCAATATTAAGATTAGTCACCGCAAACAACGCCATCTACTAGCAAACAATAGGGCCTGCGCCCTCATTAATGCTTCTTAAGAAAGGACAAATCACGAAGTAGTGAAAGATATATCTTCTTTGAATTCAACTTCAAGAGAAACCATTTAGCGTAAGGGTTTTAAATAAAAGATTAAAAATTGATCAATAATAGCCACATCAATTAAATTTAAAGAAAACTTTCTCAGTACACAGCAAAATTTAGATAGGATATAAATTTAACGTCCAAAAATATAATTTTGAAAATATAACATAATTAGGCCAAAAGGGAGTTTAGAAGAATGCGCAGACTACATCTGCTCAGATAGCATCACTTACCTTGCTGAAGTGAAATAATAAGTGCCCATATCAACAAAACATGGCAATATATAGCATAAGAGGCTGGTCACGTGGACACAGAGTGGATAAAAGGACGGGGAAAGGGGAGTAGAGCATGACGTAGTGCTAAAAACTACTCGCTCGTCTAGTCATCCATAGAATATTCCAGGAGGATTGGGGCAGGAAAGGCCAATATTCTTCACTACACTTTTTCTTGGGCGTGATTCCACAGCGGAGATGCGCGACCTTGCGGACTTCTTCAGTCTGAAGTTGACGTACGACCAGGGAATACGTAGGTGGCAATAACACGAGGATTTGTGAGTCCAAGGGGGCGGAAGGGCTAGTGTTATATTCTAATACCAAATAATATCCATGTAACTTGTAACATCGTTAAAAAACCTAAGTAATTGCTACCAGTTGAGTATGTCTGAAATTTGAAAAGAATAGATCTAAAAACTTATAGAGGGATGATTTACAAGTAGCTATTTAAAGATTCCTAGATTTTCCAATTAAGTTTCCATTATTATTTATATTATTATTATTATTATTATTATTATAAATAGCACCGCATCTTACTACCCGTTCGGGCTATACGCACCTACGCTAATGTGTAATGGTAAGGTGATTGTGAGATTAAATGGAGGACCTACAGTTTAACGTGAGATCCAAACCACGGTGGAGGCTTGTCATTCCACACATTCACAAGTTGTGATTAATACACATCTTGTCAGAGGTGAAGGAAGGGTTTAGAAATCATATAAATCTCTTCCGGGACTGAGGATTGAACAGCGGACCACGGCACAGAAGTCCGACGCCTTAATCCTTGACCGCCAGGTCACCTGTAAGTGTCCAATAACCTAGACAAGTGTGAACAATTAAGATTCACCAATCCTCTGAAATACACAGACCTAACTATAGTATTAAGAAGAGTATAGCTTGTCTTATATTTTTTGGGTGAGTAAACGGTCCATTCTTAATATAGGTCACCATCACAGCAAGATTCCTAGCAAGGTAGAGGATTTAAACTTAACGGCATCACCTTTTGGTGTGTTTCTAATCCCATTCTATTAATATCCATCACTGGATAGTCTGGGAAGAAGCCACGGGGTGGAATTTAAACGAAATCAGGCCTCTCCAGTACAATTTAAGATAGATCTAATAAATGGCTTTTATAATATATAAGTAAACATAGCTCCAACATTATGATTTATTTAGTTGACTAGGCCACACATCTTCATCGTGTTAACAGTTTGAACGAGTCAATCAATGTAATCAATCCGGTAATATCTTCAAATTTCTGGATGAGCGATTATTCTAGATATAGACGTAATAAGAACTATGGGAGGCTCACTATCGTTTACCAATAGAATATAGAAAAATGAACTATGGAAAGTTACCTGAGAAATTCTATAACAATTTGGGAAGTTATTGTTTGTATAAAAATTAACCCTAGAGGTCCTAATTTTATTGGTCTCATGAAAATGTCCTTCTCAATTAATCAGTAAATAAAATTGAGAATCAGTGGACAAAAAGAAGCTGGATTTTGACCAATGTTTGACTTAAATATATATTTGATTCATGGAGAACAGTCAGTTGTGCAACATATCTATTTTTTGTAAGCTCCGCATCACCATTTAAAGTTACAGATTTATCTGAGGACATCGCGTTATTTAAATAAAATAAACAAAAGACATAACTCAGTATTATGTTAGTGGAGAAAACAGTAACCATTATTAAAGTTAACTATGGTGGTTGTAAACAAGTTCTAGAGCGCCTACAGTTATGAAAGAACAGAAAAGTTAGGTGACTAATTAATAGGCAGTCAAGTAGATCTACCAAGTCAGGTAATATTATTCTGTAAATCCGATCCCAGTACAGTGAAGGGCAATACACCAGCTAGAATTAGGAGAGTAAGGGACGTTTTGGACTTTGGGCTGGAAAGTTTGGTCTATATTGAGAGACAATTTGGTGTGTGTCTAAATAGGCCACATTGAGGAGGCTTGAGATAATATTGTCCTTGAAATGAAATGAATTAAACAAACTTAATGCAGTGGTCAAAGTCACAACTATAAAGAGTTTTAGAAAGGATTATTAATAATATGGAGTTGAATAAAGTATAGTGTATGAAATTATTTGTTACAGTATTTTAGAGTGAAACGGTTCTCCCAAGATATATTATGGAGTTGTCTGAAGTTGGCATAAATGGAAACAAATGAGTGATGGACACGAGTTGAGAAGCGAGTGATACTTTACTCAGTAATACCCTGAGGCCAGACTTGAAACCTTTCTATGAAAGGCCCATGCTAAGAGTGGGAGATAGGGTTTTCGTTTCCCTAAATATAAAGTTTAGCTTAAAACAATTAATATCCAGTAATTCGTAGGCAGTGTTGTTTTTGTCAACCAAGAGTAAGTCACTACACGTAACAAATTCAACAGTAAAGAGAGAAAGTTTTTGAAAAACACTATGATAATAGGCCTAATGAATAAAACATAATAAGTAGTAGTAAAATGGCTCATATTCACCTATTTTTAAGTCTAGTGGATCAGCCGTGAAATGTAGGTGATAAAAATGTAGAATTGACTCATATCTTAGTATAAAATGTCTTCCAATCCTCTCACTGTCATCGTAGTGGTAGTAGTTGTCATGTTAAAGTGGTTTCGGTAATTTAGACCATTGAAACGTAACCCACTGTACACTTCATCACTAAGTCTACCGCTTCAAATAGTCCTACTAGAGACCACGGCCACGTCTAATTTCTTTGTGCTCAATAACCCGCTGATTGGTCAAACTAATCGTCCCCTTCCACCACAGTGGCTGACTTGAGTTTTTTTGTATCAAATTGGCAGTACAGGTGAACTATAACTTAGTCTTGCTGTTTAAACGTTATACAAACATATTTAAGAATGATTGAATTTCAGTGCAATTTTACAAAAGGATTAATTTAAGCGTTAGCATAATATTGAAAGAACATATACATTTAGTTTCATAATTACAGCTAGGAGCAGTAAATGACACCAAATATATAATAAATCATGTTAGTTCTAGCATCTCCACCAGGCAAGGTTAAATGACTTACCAAATATTATAAATAATGTACCACACCCTAATAAGATCTCCTAGCAACGAGCTTCTATCAAGTAAATATTTGGTGGAATTTAATCTATTTGCGCTATCCAAGTTGTAACCTTATCAGTGGTGGCCCATATATAGTCCAGGCACTGCGGAACTGCAGCACCCCATATTTCCAATTGATATTATAGATAACATTTAATATAATGAGTCCTTTTTCCTTTAATTATTTCTTTATTGTTGTAGTACAATATATATTCCTTAAGCTTAATGTAAGTACTTCAGTAGCCGTCCCCAAATTTATGAAAAATATACAAAAATCTTTGTATGGAACTGTGAGCTTCAAAGTGCCGGAGACGTGGTATTTGACTGTTGTGCGCATGCGCACATAGGAGGGGGTGGGAAGGAAGGCTGGACTACCAGGTAGAGAGCACTGTTGCTCTCGCAGTGCCGGCTCTGACGTGTTGGTGGAAGGAAGGTATTTTTTTACTCAGCGTGTTATGTGCTTAAAAACCGTATACCAAATTCTTGAATGTGATAAAGTGTAAAAGAGTATAGAATTAGATTATTATTCTGCTCCTAGCTATTCTATTTGATTCATTTTTCTCGGTTCTTTTATTTAACAGAAAACTTCAACCATGGCCTTGCATCCTCAATAAAAAAAAGTTCTGTGACTGTAAGTGAACTTCAACAGTTTAAGTTTTAACAGCTATCTCTCCATGAGAAAGTTGAAGTTAAGAAAAGAGGTCATTTAACACCTGATATTCTAATATCCCAGCCAGGCAAAAGCAACAACAAGAAATATATTCGTAGCTTTAATTTTGAATGGTACCAACGGAAAAGTTGGCTTTGCGGCTGTAAAGTAAAAAATGCACTGTTTTGCTTCCCATGTTTGCTCTTTGGTGGTGATGTCCCGTGGACAAAAGATAGTTTTAGAAATATAAACAAAATTAAAGAAAAAACCGAAAAGCATGAAAAGTCAAAGAAGCACGTTGATAATGTTGTTTCACCGTCACTTTTAGGAACCGTAATTATTAAGGAAAAACTTA
This sequence comes from Timema poppense, assembly GCA_902141375.1. Lineage (NCBI taxonomy): Eukaryota > Metazoa > Arthropoda > Insecta > Phasmatodea > Timematidae > Timema > Timema poppense. The sequence goes on along the minus strand of CABFOV010005011.1, from coordinate 36,116 downwards.
GTGAGGCATACAGACTTTCAATTAATGAGCATAATATAAAAGTTAAAAAGAACCGTGAAATTTTGTCCAAAATAATAGACTGCATTTAGTTTGTAGAAAATTTGAAAATCCCTTACGTGGACATGATGAAAACGACGATTCAGTAAATACAGGAATATTTAGAGGATTAGTAAATTTTGCATTTAAATCCGATTAAGATTTGAAGAATCACTTAGAAAACAGTGCAGTCTTCAAAGGTGTTTCTAAGACCATTCAGAATGAGATACTTGACTGCCTGCTACAAATATACCATCAGGAGATAAGGACGGAAATTAGAAAAGCTTCCTTTGTAGCTGTCATGGCTGATGACACAACAGATGTTTTAGAACACACTCAAATTGTCCTTGTTCTACGGTACGTATTGAACGGAGAAATATTTGAGCGTTTTTTGGGGATTCTTTATCCAAAAAATCAAACTGCAGATGGCATATCAAAACGTATTTTAGAACAGTTTGACATAATCCTTCAAGGAAATTGACAAAAATTGATAGCTCAGACATTTGATGATGCAAACGTTATTAAAGGCAAATAAGCAGGAGTTCAAGCAGAAATAAAAGCAGTTTAAAGTATTTGCACATTTCATTCACTGTTATGCACATCAACTTAATTTAATAATGAGAAATGCAGCAAGTATTACACGAAACGCAAGAATTGTTTTCCATAACATTCTGGCTATTCCGATATTCTTCTCAAGATCACCATAACGTGTGTCCATTCTCAAGAAACAAATTGACGTCAGCATTCCACGTCCATCCTCTAAAAGGCGGAATTTCAACATACGGACCATAAACAGGGTTCGTGAAAATTTGCAACCTTTAAAAAACTGCCTTACTGAAATTCAGTCAACATCAAATGGAGATCAAAACATTGCAGAAGCAATAGGAATTTTAAAATACCTGAATGATGATAATTTCAAGTTTGGTTAGAGCTTTTTCATCAGATTATGCCTCATGTTTAAATAATTTACAACCAAATGCAATCTTTAGAAATTAGTGTGTTTAAAGTTAATGAATATATAACATATTTCAAAACTGCTATTTTAGAATTGAGAAACTCAAAGTACTGTGGGAATCCTTCAAAGACACTCATGGCAGAAGCTAAGGAAGTGTGTGACTATATATATATGTGTTGATATAATGGACAGATATTCTTCCACTAAACAGTAGCTACTAAACTGTTCAACAAGAATTGTTTCACTTGATTTAAGAATGAACATCCCACAAAAGAGATAGTACTGACCACTGATGCTTATACCATCATTGACAAAGAAAAGTTTGAAACTGAACTAAAAGTATTCTATTATAGGAATGATATTCATGAATATTGCAAATTAATTGATCTGCTGAAATTTATCTTGTAAAATAGTCTAAATGATGTTTTTAGTGAGATTACGAAACATAAAAAATCCTCTTGACAATTCCCAAAACTACATCACAGGCAAAACGCTGCTTTTCAACAATGAAAAATATAAAAACTTTTTTAAGAATCACTATGAATTCGGAAAGAATAAATGTGATTGCAGTACTTTCAACGGAGAAACATTTCCTCTATTATCATCCAGAGATCAAGGAGAAAATTATTGAACTTTTTGCGCAAATTAAAACTAAGAATGGATTTCATTTTTAAATGAATAGATCAAGCTTGAACTATAAAAATTTAAGTTAAAGTGAGTAAATAAGTTTTTTTTGTTAAGTTTTTATCAAGTTCCTGGGTAAATTTTCTTTTTATACATGTTTATTTCCTTTTACACAATTTTAAAACCAAGACTAAAGATTTTCTGGAGCAGCACCCCCACTAATTTTAGCTACGGACCACCACTGAAGCTTATATTCTAATTATTAGATTTGGGCGCAAAACATGAATATAATTACTGTGTGTGTAGTTGTCGTCCAGAAGGAAATATATATATAAATTAATAGACACTTAGTAGGTCTTATATATGTAGGCAACTAAGGTAAGTGAAATGCTTGGATTATTTTCAGTGCTACAAATACTAAATAGGGTACACTCATACAACGACACACTAACAAACAAAAAAACTTCATATTAGTTACTTACTTATTTAATTTAAATAAATAACAAATGGTGAAATGGTTAACTATATTCTTAAGTACAGTTCTCCGCTTACTTGGAGTACAATCCTATCTCCACCATATGCAGTGTCTTACGAATAAAATGAAAATATAAAACTATGTTTTCCTATAAACTCGGTGCTTCTATTACACGAACGTTATAAAAGTATCGCTTTACATGAGTATGTATTATTATTATTATTATTATTATTATTATTAGCACCGCGTCTTACTACCCGTTCGGGTTATACGCACTTACGCTAATGCACTTACGCTAATGTGTAATGGTAGGGTGATTGTGAGATGAAATGAAGGACCTACAGTTTAACGTGGAATCCAAACCACAGGGGAGGTCTGGCATTCCCCACATTCACAAGATGTCTTGTTAGAGGTGAAGGAAGGGTTTGGTACTCAGATAAATCTATGCCGGGACCGAGGATTGAAGCCCGGCCGCCAGTACAGAAGTCAGACACCTTACCCCTAGACCGCCAGGTCATCTTTGACATGAGTAAACTTGATTGAATACCCCTTTAAAAAGATACTGAATTATTTATTTTAACATTGGTTATAACCAATTGAGAATCAGTTCATCTATTATACATCCAACGCCTAACCAATTCTAAAGTTGAATGCGCTCCATGCATTATTTGCTGACTGACACAAAAGAATATTGATCTACAACAATACGAATGCATTTTTCACCATTTCAGACTTTCCCATCTGACCAGTTCAATACACTTGGATATATTATTGGCCAGCTCATCAATCATATTCTGGAAAACCATTTAAAACCATTACAGCAGTTGTACATATTAGCTTACCCAATTTTGAGGAATCTTGCCAACCAGGGAGCTAAGATGATGCACATGTGCGTAAGCCATTTTTTGAAATTAGGTTCCATGAAACTTTTACCGATCTTGTAGAACTCTGGATTGGGGTCGTTAAAAGCCTCGCCACGCAGTCCATAGGCACACGAGGTGACTGCATTGATGCTAAATTTCTCGATTAAGGAGTGAACGTTTACACCACCTGAAATAAACATATTAGGGAATATACTTAGTTTATAAATAATATTCTAAAACAAAATTCTATTTCAATAGTGACACCATGTTTGAATATTTTATATAACATATTCTTAAAATTGAAAAATGACACCTGGACACGGGAATCGAACCCGGGACCTTTGGCTTAGTACGCCAATGCTCTTACCACTGAGCTATCCAGGAATTGCTGCAAAAATGCCAATTACCGAGTCGCTAATGGCTGCGTTGTCTGATGGCTGTGATCTTAGATAATCACATGTTTATAAGCTGACGACTTCCGCACGTCCATCTTAGACTCTGCCTTAAACTATGAGTGAAGAATGACCATAGGCACGGGATGAATCCTGGATAGCTCAGTGTTAAGAGCATTGGCGTACTAAGCTGAAGGTCCCGGGTTCGATTCCCGTGTCTAGGTGTCATTTTTCAATTTTCAGAATATGATATCAATGAGATACTATCCCCACTAAAATGCATTAACAATAGTTTCGGCTATTTGTTTCATTTTAAATAACGCTTATCTATCTCACTACTTCAGTTCTATCCAAACTATTTGTTTATCTATTTATATTGGGTTTTCCTAGCTATAATTTTATTTCTTGTTTCAATTTTCAAATATTATTTCTTCCTTTATAATATATTCATTAATATAAATACATTCATTACTACTTAGCATATATCATTCTCTCCTCTCACTATACTTGTCTCCTTTCTCTCTCTCTCTCTCTCTCTCTCTTTCTCACTCTTTATATATATTATGAATTTGGCTTTGCTTTTTAAGAGAAATTTTTCTCATTTAGTTGTTTATTTTTTATTTAATATTAATATTTTACACAAATCTCTCTCTTTTTTTTTCTATCTCTTACCCATAAACGTACATAAATATACTATGCACCTTATCATATTTCAAAAAACCCTTCTACCATTTAGTAGAACACCTCAAAGTATATCTGTATATTGGTGAAACTGCGCATACACATTCACTTTTATTAAATATTTATCTTGTGTATACCTTCATTTCAAGGGTAATCTATAAATAGTTTTGTTATATTTTTTTAGGATATAAAACTAACCAAAGGTAAAAGTAACCAAATATTAAATTATTTATTAAATTTTAATTCTCCAATGTTGGATTAAAATGTGTAATGAAACGTGAAAATTAGGCTTACTTAATTATAATTTCAAAATAGGAATATAATCTAAGAATGTGATAAAAGGTATTTATTCTTTGAAAGTTTTATTACAGCTCCTTAAAACACAATATTTTATTTCTTGCTTGTTGGTGCTAAGAAAAAATATTATTATTTGGTGAACTGAGCCATGATTCTCAGAATATACTATATGTCTATATGTCAAAAGAAAGTTGTTAATAAATTTAACCACGTGCCCTTGCTAATCTGGCCCTATACTATGGTTTATTGATGACAAATTTGACGGAAAACTGAAGGCTCTTTAACTGCAAGGGGAAATTGCTTCGTATAAGAGGTATCCGGGACTTGAAAACACTCTTTTTTCCAATGCCTGTGAGTATATCCTTTTCTAAAACTTTAATCACTATGGCTTTCCCCTAAATACAAATGACAATGCACCGTAACGTGTCAGTTGCTGGTAACCGACCAAGGACATCCTTCCCGAGTGAGCCACCGACACAGATTCCAAGAGACGGCACTAGATTGTGTTGCCAAGAGTTCGGACTAAGAAAATTAAAATATTTGTGTTTATTTTAAAAGTGTCTGGAGGAAGACCCTCACTTATAGTAATTGTCTGTATAATTTATGTAATGTATTGTTTACTCTGTGCCAACATGTAATTTAAGATATAATCAGTGTCTGATTTTATTGTTTATTTTATGTAGTGGGTGTACTTCGCCAGGATATTGTAGAAAATCGCCTAAATAAATGTAAAATGAACAAATAGTTACAGGAAAATAAAAACTATTAAAAGAATGGTGCTCCCTCGCTCGTAAGCAGAGTTTAAGTATTTTTAAGGTAAAATTTAACCAACAATTGAGAACCTAATTGGGTTGGTGTTTGTTTATATTATGTTATGTCACAATGTATTATGTATATGTATCTTGTATTTATGTTATAAATGAATAAAGAAACTGCTCAAAGAAAAGATTGATATGAGACTCATAGTTATAGATATCATTAAAAACCACATATAAATACTTCACAAGTTTGAAGCCTATTTTCGAACTCTGAGGTAGCGCCCTTGGCCAGCTGCGTCATCTCTCGACCTCTGAGGTAGCGCCCTTGGCCAGCTGCCTCATCTCTCGACCTCTGAGGTAACGCCCTTGGCCGGCTGTCTCTTATCTTGACCTTTGAGGTAGTACCCTTGGCTGGCTGTCTCAGATCACGGCCTCTGAGGTAGCGCTCTTGGCCGGCTGTCTCAGATCACGACCTCTGAGGTAGCGCCCTTGGCCGGCTGTCTCATCTCTCGACCTCTGAGGTAGCGCCCTTGGCTGGCTGTCCCAGATCACGACCTCTGAGGTAGCGCTCTTGGCCGGCTGTCTCAGATCACGACCTCTGAGGTAGCGCACTTGGCTGGCTGCCTCATCTCTGGACCTCTGAGGTAGCGCCCTTGGCCGGCTGTCTCATCTCTCGACCTCTGAGGTAGCGCCCTTGGCCGGCTGCCTCATCTCTCGACCTTTGAGGTAGTACCCTTGGCTGGCTGTCTCAGATCACGACCTCTGAGGTAGCGCTCTTGGCCGGCTGTCTCATCTCTCGACCTCTGAGGTAGCGCCCTTGGCCGGCTGCCTTTTACGCTCTCAAGACTCCCCATGACTCACTCCAAGAGGAAAGGAAGGAACGGAGGAAAGAAGAACGAGAAAGCCACGAACGTCGAACACACTACATCATAAAACACCTTCCCCCTCAGCCCCTTACCACAACCTTCCCACGTCCTCAGTAAGCCTGACCTTATCTATATACCTCCAGTTACCCCTCTGACCCTAGACAATCCCCCTACACCTCCATTCAGTGGGAACATCTAACCTGGTACTGTGCGGAGATACTCAGTTAAGACTCCTCGGAGGACGAAGACACGCAGCCCCCCTCAAATACACCCATACCCAAAGGACTTAGCCCATCTCATCCCTGGACCCTCAATCACAGATACTTAACAACCCCATCAACCTCTCCACACCAAGCCCCAACCATCCCATCTCATACCCACAACACCAATAGTAAAATCACCATCATTCCAACAAACATAAGTCACCCCCTCACAATTGGTTTCCCTTTTTCTCTAAGAAGAATGATCCATCTAGTCCCCTCCCCAACCTCGGGTAGATAACCACAAATTATAGGAATAGGCTATCAATTTTTAATCATTATTCATGTGGAGGTATTTATATAGGATTAAATGAATCAAGACCTCACCAAAGGGGTTGGCACAATCATTAGCGTCTACCCCCCGGCATACATAAAGGTAAGCTTTATCTTCGGATTCAAACAAGCACATAGCTTTTTCATAAATAATACCAATATTTTCGTTTCTAGGATATAGGCTAACTTGTTTGTAAAGCGAATGTGGGCTATTTTCCTTTGAATTTGTCATTTCTATGGGTTTTTTTAACAATATCTTCATCCAAAGTATTAACAATCTTTACTAAGGTGGTTGGATTGTCCAGCTCATTGGTTAACTCCTTTCAATACCTTTCCCCAATGCTTAGAACAATTTCAGGAGATTTTTTGGCCTTATGGCCAACCTACAAATGGATAAGTATGTTTGGATATAGTTTGAGCTTATCGACCTGCCTCTAGATAAAAGAGTTTTTTTACATAAGCCCATACCTCGTCCACCCTGGCATATCTAGGAACGGCTTTATGTTTTTATTGGAAGTACCCATGAAGAACTATTGTAAGACCTCCTATGAGTATATCATGTCCCCAGATATCCATTAGGGTTCTCCCCTAAGCTACAAAGGCTGTCTTTTGTGAGGTTTCTTCATCCCACGAAATAAAGACACTATTCTACCATTAACAGTGCTCATCTTGATGTTAAATATCGAATTGTCTGTTAAGGCTAAGTATATGGGCCATGTGAATGTGTAATGTGCAGCTCTACCTCCTTGAATTAAGAGATCCTTAATACAATAGCTGAGGAAGCTACTGCCAGGGTTATTTTACTTGTTGACTTTTTTTGCTAGCAGACTGATCGTCAGGATCGTTTTACAGGTATCGTCTGTAGTGCTGTGAAAGAACAACTTACATATATAATTGGTGGCATTCTTAAGTTTGCTATGGTAAAATGATTTTTCCCCCTCTATTAATTAACCTTCACTTTAGCTGAGAACCTTAGCTAAATTGACTCCATTACACATATTTTAAAATATATACTTAGAGGTAATGTCTGATAGCTGTGTTTGGTGCAGAATATCTTCAGATGGTTTCTACATAATATCAAATCACAATAACACAGAAAAAAGAATGCTTAAGTAGTAGTCTGGTAACGGATAAAAATCCAAGTGAGAACAATATCGGAAGGAATAGCTCAATACAAATCCATAGGGAGTTCCCTTAAAGATTGTAAAATCAAATATTAGGCCCCCAGCTTCGATTATAGCACTGCGCAGACCAGATGAAACAATGACCACTTGCTGGGAGGAATCAGTGGAATTTCTACTAGAGACATTGTTCCCTGATGACATGTATGAAGGAGAAGACATCCAACACCAATAGACGAGACGACTAATGATGGACCACTACGGAGATTAGACAGACGTGGGTCTTAAGTCCCAGGACTGGATTAAAATGTTCATAGTATTAGTGAAGATAAACAAATCACTTGGACCATATCGTTTTAAGGTCGAGATGCTGCAGGAAAAAGCAGATCTGGTCACTCCGTATCTAGCCAAGCTTATGGATGAATGTATTGCAAACATCTGGAAACAGTGAGCAGATAGATTGTCGGAATGCACCAAAGACAATATGGTTTTAGGAGGGAAAGGTCCACTGAAGATATAATAACTGTGGATAAGAATCTAATAAATGACTAGTGATCAAAATACACGTTCAGGATACTTATGGATATCTCAAGAGCTTAAGATAACTTATGGGGGCCAACCCTGTTAAAGAAATTACGATTAATATTTTGGAATATGGAACTAAAACCTGGGTTGCTTGAAATGGGGTAGTACCATGAAACGGCTGGTTTAGTAATAATCGCAGATGATCTACTTACAGTGGTTGAGGGTTAATCGCAAATGTATCTAGAAATCAAGCGCAATAGGGTATTAGAGGGTCTAGATGCCTGGTGCAGGAAAGAGGATCTCAAATTAGCACCAGCAAAGATCACTTGCATGCTGTTCATTGGACGCTCTGGGTAAATCCATTTCTGAAGATCAACCTCCAGAATATAAAATTAAAGAGGACTACTAGTTATCAAAGTGTGACACCAGATTAAAAGCAGAACGTCAATACTCACATGGAGCAAGTGTGTGGGGAATTTAAGAATGTGGTGAACAAAATCATAACCATGGGGTAGAAAAGGTTTCATGTCCCCATGCAGATGATCAAAATCTACTGTGAGGCTTTACTCTTACCTATCAATAGTGAGCTACGACGTAAGTGTGTGGGCTAATCAAACCAAGAAGGTTAAGCTGAACTAATTTCGGAGGAATCTATAGAAAGTGTACTTCTGAAGCTTTTTGGAGCATACTCAACTAGTGATGGGCAGAATTGGATGAATAGAATCGATTCATTCTATTATTATGAATAATCGATTCATTTGATTCTTTCAAAATCATTCGAATGAGAAAAACATTCGAATGAAAACAGTAGCTGACTTGACGCGAGCTGGCCGATTCATTCCATTACCCCACCCTTGCCAGAAGTGCTGAGGAAAATCGACCTTATGATTATGAATGTTTCCAGGCAATCTCGATACAGGTCTTCATTTATTTTAGGTTCATTTTCAATAAATAGTCTCTGTTGCTACACAATAATCGACCTTACGCATTCGAATGATTCTAAGGCTAATTTAATACAAAGTTTAAGTGATTGTACAGTTTATAATCGAATAACAGCAAAAATAATTCGAACGAAAATTACAAAATGATTCGATTATTTTGCTACACTACTACGTGGATTGTTCTTTTTCATTTCCTTAAAATCTTACCTTCCTAACTAACTAATTGCATATATCACGAATGGTTTGAGAAATATATTTTTTTAACGTTGACTTAAATTTATTAAGTAGATGAGTATATACTTGTAATGAATTTAATAAAACATTGCCCGGCTGTAATATTCAGATCATATTATAATTTTATTCACTGAAATAATTTTACGATTGTAAGCTTATATATTTTTGTTATGTTTAGGAAATATTACAGGGTTCATTATTTCGACTCTTTTAAACACAAAGGGAAACGTATATGTTCCTTATTTAATTATTAATCGTACACAAAAGTATTTATATTAATTGCGAGCTACTTATTTGAGAAATGCGTTCACTTTTTTACTGTATAGTAGTTTGTTGTGGCTGTACTTTGATCTTTGACACCGGAACAAGGAACTAAATGGAGTAATAGAAAAGTGTTGATAAGCTACAAACGCAAAGGAATGCGTGTTGGGAGATAAGACAGCAGGGTAAATATAATAGTAGCACAAAGCAAAATGAGCAACTAGTAACTACTTTTAGAAGTAGTAAATATTCGATTATTACCGACTCTTTACTACTTCTCAAAATCATTCAAATGATTCATTCGATTATTTTTCAAAGAATCGAATGATTATTCGATTCTTAAAATCATTCGATTATGCCCATAACTATACTCAACCACATCGACGGATGTGCAAAGTGTCACAATAGGTATTTGTGCATTAGACTTAGAGTTTAGACAGAAGGGTGCCGAGTATTAGCTGAACAAAGGAGACCTACATCAAGTAGACTAAGAGTAACTACGTCAGTGGAGATCAGAATATTCATGCTCAAGGTGAGAAGTACTAAAGGTAGGAGGAACTTTAATATATTCCCAAGTGTCTATGAGCTCTTGGAACTTGGGCATCTGTAGCTCACCCAAAGATCTGTCCACCACATCCCAGGACATGGCCCATACAAGCCGCTTTTTTTTGACAGTATGGTTACTGGGAACAGTGAATGCGACTGCGGAAAAAAGGTGACACCAAATTGCGTTGTCTAGTAGTATGAAACCACTAAACATCTGTGGAACCAGAAACAATGAGTGCTACAAGGAGGCCGTACATACGATCTTCTACGTGATAGCATCCTGTGGAAACTACGTGACGAGGTAGAAACCATAATTTCACACGAGAACAATGATAGAGAATATAGACATGGTGTAGACTATAACTTCGTTTAGGATCACTAAAAAACAAAGAGAATAAGCAAAGACTCAACAATACATGATGGATTGCAACAAACCCAAAACAATATTGTTATCTCTTGGTTTCGTGGAGATGCCTACTGAGGGACTGAAGCTGGGATTCAACAAGCAGTAATACCACTGTAGACCTGGATCTAGCCCTGACATGTCAGCAGGCAAAAAACTTAAAACATCAGGGATAGCTGGAAGAGATGACTGGACCAGTGCAAGAAGTCACATGACTTCGAAACACTTGGTTACAAGTGTATTACAAAGCCGGAACCAATGGGTGCCAAGGCCATCAGTTGATGTAAAAGGTGCAGCCAATGCACAAAAATTAGTGCATCCCGCAGCAAACACAAGGATAACATGTGACATCACATATGTAAATTCAGTAAACTTCATTAGATTTAAATTAGTATACAAGTATAAGGTATTAGTTTTAATTAGTAGAACAAGGAGCAAAATCCTATGTAGTAAATAGAAAAAATAAACTACCAAATTAATATATAAACATAGATTTAGATAATTAGAGTGTTAGGAATAGTCTTAAGGACTTAAGATGACGAGCCATAGTAGCTTCCAGGAAAAGAAAAAAAAAAATAGAAAAAACTGCACAGATGACAACCAACGGCTTACGTAGTCTATGTGGAGAATTACTGAGATCAGCTTCAGACGAAATTTTCAACTAGTGTTCGTAATCCTCCCACGTATAGTAAGCTTTCAGAATGATAGGTAATTATAGTGGACATGACCAATGACCGTTCTAAATGATTTTAATGCTTCAAATGTGAAGATATTTCGTTTAATTTAATACTGCAAAATCTTATCATTTTATTTCCACGTATGAATGTTGTGAATGTTCTACATATTTGCACATATATTTTATAGACTCATCGGCACAGATTTATCTGATT
>CABFOV010005011.1:0-24458 GCA_902141375.1 Timema poppense | reverse complement strand
CAATTTGGTTTTAAATAAATCATTTCCAAATTTGTATTTTGGTCTTGATTTCTACATTTATTTAAATATTTCAAATTTTACCATACTTAAGATATTTTATCGTCCAACAACTTATCTCAGTCGGTAGCGTGTCTCTCTACTGAGCTGAGAGTCCCGGGTTTGATTCCCAACATAATCACAAAATTTATCTTTGGTGAAATGTGGATTTACCCTTTCACAGTGATAAATTAAAGGCCGGCGACTGGATGTTGTGCCTGTCCTAGTCTTATATTAGATTGTTTGTTTGTTTGTTTGTAAGTGATTATTTTATTTTCCAAAACATCTAAAAATAATAAACATGAATAATGACACGAGAAACATAAATGAACAAACAGTTGACACCAGCCCTAAGGGCTCTCGAAAACGGACACGACATTGAAACATGTAACATAGCGCAAGAAGACATGATATGGTGGCCTGGCGGGCTGATTTTTACCACCATTAGGTTAGGGGTGGGAAAATAGATTGTAAGACACATGAAGATATGGCAGGCCTAGAAAAACCGTAGTGGAATAAAAAACTGACTCAGGCTAGAAATAGTAATGAATTAAAAAAAAACTATATTTGTTTGAGGGAATATTTGAGTGTAACCGCTTTCCTCAATTTCTGGTCCTTCCTTTTGAAATTTAGAAAAAAATATTCAGATTGTGTGGGCTGTTTTTAATACCGAACTGAAAAATTTCAAACTTATATCACAAGAGAGAGCTTTTTATATAATTTTTATAAATTTCTAAACCATCCATTTCACCAAATGCCACTTAAAAATTTCATATATTAAATAATTATTTGGGTATTTAGAGAAACCCTACTACTTTCCTGTTAAATTTTAGTTTTAAATCTTTCTATCTATAAGTGTGGTTTCCTATTATTACCTCCCCCCCCCCTTCTATCGCTCAAAGTAGCATTTAAATTATCAAAATTTATGGTTACTTGAAGTGGTCTCCTTACCTTCCAGCCGAATTTAAATTTTCACCATATTAGAAAGTATATGGTTGTATCAGTTTTGAAAACTTCACCAACTCAAAATTTGGAATATCATCTTTAAAATATGTATTGGATTATCGGGAGGGGTACCTCTAGCTATTTGCCCAATTTTAATTCTATACCTCACCTAACTAGTTTTTTATATTTTCCAGATACCTATTTTTAAATTTCCCATAGTTAGATATTTCGGGTTGTGTGGGGTGATCCCTTTAGACTATCCGCTCGCCAAATTTTACATTTCTAGGACGTTTAGAAGTTTTATAACAATTAATGCGGAAGTAAAAACAATAAATTATTTTTATATGCATCAGTCATCAACGACTTGTGGAATTTCCCGTCGAATGTTGTCAATATTCAGAGCATTTTTCTTGAATTGCATTATTATATTCTAAGCTTGTAGAATCTGGTCAACGAGGAATGAGAAAAGCTATTGAAAGAAATGATTTTATATTGAATGTAGAATCCACTGGATTACCGATAGTATCCAAAAGTAGTTTGTAGCTAGATCAAGAATAGTACTAACTTTGATACCAATACGATTCCTTTTGTTTAGCAAGTAGCATTTTAAATCCCCATGGCTGATGTGGTCTAATGATTCCTGCGATAAAAGTCACGGATGACAATAAACCATATTTCATGTTACAACTCGACAGATACGAGCTGCAAGCATACTTTGCAAATAATTGAACAACCGCCGTTAGAAAATATATTCAAGAATCTTAATATCGTAATGTGCTATTACGTGTAAGTTAATGATTTTACTTTTTTATTTTTTTTTATAAAATGAGAATTATTGTAATCTTTAAAATTTTCAGTTTCGATATTGTGAGGAACCTGTAGGCTTTATGTGACCCCGAACCCTAAAAGACCGATTTTACCATTCTGTCTATTCCCGACCATGAATATATTTAATTACCTGATCTTGGATACGAAATAATTTGATAGATTGTCCAAAGTTGATGTTAAGATGTTATATGAATATAACTCAGGACTTTTATTTTTCATTTTAGCCCTAACTCTTACCTCAACAATAATTTTATGATGAGTGATTTTTGAAAATTCCAATTTAAATATATATATATATATATATATATATATAGGTCGTTTGTCTTGACTAGTTTTTGGTGAGAAACTCGTTTAAGGATTATTTACAGATGAACTAATTTTCAATAATTCTGAGTGCTTAAAAAATGGGCCAAAAAATTTTATATCTGGAGAGTATTTTACAAGACAATAAAAAGTGTAACTGAACTTTGAAGAATATTTTGCTTGTGGGTAGTTAACTGAATGACTTATTTATCACCAACATGAAATATTTCATAAATTTTTCTAACGTTTTGGCTCAAAAGAGATATATAGGTATTTATAAATATTAAAGGTTATTTGTTTCTGTCTGTCCTCCCTTCTGAGAAATCTGAAATTCGCCACGCAAGTATAAACCGTGTAACCAGACAAGTAAATAAATAAGAGGTTTCAAAATGGAGCTCCAGAAAAACAGAAAAAACTTGTAGACTTGTCTGAAAACTAATATCTAGCTGACACCTGAGAGCTAAACAAATAAGTGTTCAAATTTGAAGTGCTAAAACGCTAAAATGAGGAAGAGAGATTAACAATTTCATAACTAAAAGAAAATTTTTCCCCATCTGGTAGCAAACTTAAGTTCAGCAGGAAACTACAGGACTACAATATAGCTTACAAAAATATATATTAAAATGTGAAATTTTGAAGTGGGACTCCAGGAACTAGTGAGGAGAGAGATAGAGAGAGAGAGAGAGAGAGAGAGAGAGAGTATAAACAGAGAAAATATTCCCGGGTGAAATAGAAAATTTAAATTGACAGTGAATATAAAACAATCACTCCAACGTACTAAATATGTCAGAGATATACGAAATTTCTAAGTAGAGGGTTTTTAAATTGGAGTTTTCAAAATTTCCGAAATTAACATAAAATTCTACTTCTCACTCTGGTATAAGATTGAAAATTTTCAAGCAGGTATACAAGGGCGACACAAAACAATATGAACATTTTAAAACAAGATAGTACACAAAATAGTAGTAGCAAAAATCTGCTATGTTATAAAATGTAAATATAATATACATAAATATATAGAGACAGCCACAAATAACTCAGAAAGATTTAATATTTCAAAATAAGGATATGGGAAATTGAGAGGGAGATTTATTAATAACTCAAAATTTTATGGGGAAAAAACACTTGGTATAGGCTTGGTATAAAATTGGACACTGACAGGATGGCGAGTCATTCAGAAAGGTTGAAAGTTTTTTAATTGGATAATTGAGTTTGTAAGATAGGGGAGACAAGATTTATAATATTTGGTAGAAAAAAACTTTTCTTGTTGTGGTATGAAATTTAAATAATCGCAATCAGATAATAACATCACTAACAGTAAACAAAATCAGTGAAAATTTAAAATTTTAAAATTGTTTACATCAAATTTAGGGTTCAGAATTCTAAGAAAAAATAGCTTCTCGTTTAAACGTAATTTGTCTATCCAAAAGGTTACTATCATGTGGAATCTCAAAATGGGGGACTGGGTGGTGAGGGCTATTGAAATTTATACATTTAATATAAACAGTAATATTCGGTTTGATTGGAAATTGAGAATCTGCAGACGCAAAGGAATAATTTCAAATGAAGCAAAACCAATATTTCTTTATTGAATTGTGAGGAAAGAAACGCGAAAGGGGGGTAGGGAGGTAGGGGTGGAATTAAATTTTTCACAAATTATTAGAAAGTATATTTTTCTGCTTGGAATGAAAATAAAATTTGGCAGCAGTTAAAAATACCACCTCAGATATTCATAAGTTGGAAAAATTGTACTTTCAAAATAGCAGAAGGTAGGGAAATGTGAAACCTGCAGAAAATAGCTGTAGAAAATTTGAATTTTATATAATCAATGTCAAAACACTAAAATTAAATGAAAACAAAAAATAAGTTTATCTTAAAGGTGGCCTATAAGCATTGAGATTACTCACTTACAATATTTCAGAAAAAAAAGTTTATTATTTCATTGAAGTTCTTTGGAGAACTGTCGTTTTCTTGTTACCAATATGTTTCTGTAACCAATTATGTAATTTCATTTCAGATAGTTTGTGGTAACGCTCACGCTAGATTGCCTTGTCCTTGGATTTCGTTTGTTTGTTTATCCTGTTGGTGGGTTGGATAAAGTTTTTTTTCCACAGATTAAAAACTGGTATCTTTGAGGGTGAACAGAATGTTTAGGGAGAAATTAAAAACAATATATATAAGCCAAATGTTCAACGTCCTAATCTAATATAGTTTTAAAGAAGCTTATCCATTTGAAGAACGGGTCATATTACTACTAAGGTATAGTTCTAAACAGAGTGAGTGTAGTCTAATATAATATGAGCTTATATTAAAAACAGTTAAACGATTTTTTAATCATAAAAGTACTTGAACTAACACATATGAAAAGTGGACTTATATTTTATTGAGAATTCCTTCACGCTCGGCCATGTTTTATTTAAAATAGTCATGAATCGATGTGTATCATGTATATTATTAATGAAGTGTGGTATTATATTATATATTGCTATTGGTATTGAGATTGTATTATTATTATTATTATTATTAATATTATTATTAGCACCGCGTCTTACTACCCGTTCGGGTTATACGCACTTACGCTAATGTGTAATGGTAGGGTGATTATGAGATTAAATGGAGGACCTACAGTTTAACGTGGAATCCGAACCACGGTGGAGGCCTGGCATTCCTCACATTCACAAGATGTCTTATCAGAGGTGAAGGAAGAGTTTGGTAAACAGATAAATCAGTGCCGGGACCGAGGATTGAACCCCGGCCTCCAGCATAGAAGTCTGACACCTTACCCCTAGACCGCCAGGTCACCGACGATTGTATTATTAAAAATAACGTTAATTTCCTGTATGCAACAAAATAATCTTGTTTTAAAAAGTTAGTTTTGAATCACTATATAATAAGGGTAGACAAATAAGTGCCTGAAGATGGCTCTGCTATAAATTTTGAATCTTTAGAACTATTAAGCTATCACCCTGAAAGAAGGCTGAATTTCAGTCCAGCTTGTTATCTTGCCATAGTTCATTAAGATAGGGTTTAGTTTTGCTCTTAACGCATTGCTACAGTGTTTACATACAGTACATACAGTAAATAAAACTAGACATTTTGAAAACCAATTAATGAACAGCACTAATATGTATACAGTATATGTTATATTTTACCTGGTCGTACCTGCTGGTCCATGTATTCTATAAGCTCTTTACAAACTTCCCTCATATGAGGATATATTGCTTTTATTCTACCAGTTGTGAACCCTGGGGTGAGTTGATTTCTTGTCACCTTCCACCTTTTATCAACAGAGCGAAAATATAAATGGAAAATTTGAAAAAGATGTGTGTTTAGAAATACAATGAGAGTATTGTTTTTCTAATAACTAACTAATAATTAACAAAAAGATTTATTTCAAATTAAAAAAATTGTTATGATAGAATAAAATATTTAATTGATATTTATATAAATTATTTTTATATATTAAAATTAAAAATAGCACCTATTTTTCTATAAGTAAAAACCACATAAATTATTGAACATATTTAGTAACCTAATCAAGGTAAGCGAAGAATATATCACCTACTTCCATTCAACATTATAGAAGTTTACCCCCACCGGGTATCGAAGAAATCAAGCCTTTCAGAAGTGATAGGTCAAACATTAGATGTATATTTCCTTAGATACTTTGCACTATAAGGACCAAACCAACCCTTTAATTGACATGCTTCAATTTCATCCGGGTTTCCATACATGAGTGAACCAAAGTCTACTGTTATTATTTCCTTTGTATGTTTGATGCTTGAGAAAAATGAATTATGATAAGCAACTTTTTCAAGATTTAATATGTATTTATTTTGATTGGTTACTGAATCTATACTCACGCCTCGCCTTTCAGACAGAAAGGATTTTTTCCAAACAATGGGTCTGCATGGATTGCGACCTGGAAATCATTGTACTGGAAATTTATGAAGTCCTTCACGATCACATTTTTTATCAGTTCTGGATCCCTCAAAACGATGCAAGGCTGCCGGAACTTGAAGAAACCTCCAAAAGGGTGACCCTCAGAATTTCTAGAAATAGACAATGCAAATTAAGCACTTTTATCTTTACGTGATACACTCTAATACATTTTGTTAGTACCTCTAAGAAATTTTCATAAAACGACAGTAATGTAAGCAAAGAGGAAATAGAAGGATACGATAGATCCTAAATAAAATGATCCATCATTATTTCCTATTGAGAAACATAAATTAGAAAACCACCTTTAGTGTATCTAGCCATCTGTCTTAGACTGGTGGCATGGAAGGGGGGGAGGAGGTGGCCTAATGTTTAACTAAATACCCTGCACTCTCAATGAGACATTGTTAGGATAAGCAAGTCTCGTAGATTACGGTGGGAAAGACATGTAGTGCGATTGGAAGATTATATAACCTTTTTCAGAGGATTGACTGGTATATCCAATGGGAAGAGACCATTGGGAATACCTAGATCTAGATGGGAGGATAACATTTGAAAGATAGATAGGGTATAATGAGGTGGACTGGATGTCACTAGATCAAGATATGGATATGATGTAATTAGGTGGACTGGATATAACTAGCTCAAGACAGGGGCAAGTGGTGTACTTTTGTAAGTGCAGCAATGAGCAATGCAGCAATGGGCTCTTAATACCATAAAATAAGTAATATTGGCTTAGAACCTAATTCCTATTTCTTGATCTAGAGATTAGTCTGCCGGTAGAATTCTCTGGCACTAAGATAGTTGTTCTAGTGACACCAGGACTGAGTCTGCCAGAAAAAGTCTTTGGCACTTAGGTAGCTGTTCTATTGACACCAGAACTGAGCCTGCTGGTAGAACTTTCTGACACTAAGACTGCTATCTATGTCACATATATCTTGGGTGATTTCCAGAAGGTGATTTGAGGACATAACTTTCCAACTTTCTGCTGTGTTTTATCAGTATGTTCTGTACATTAGGAGAGCCAAACTTTCACTCAAAACATCAAGGCGTTTGACCATCACGTTTCCTGCTAAAGTTGTTACGCTCCCTTTTCATGGTCGACCAAGTCCTCAAATGTGCGTCCAAACAAGACTCGACACGACACTTCTCAGCTGAGTCACTGATGTTAGATGGAAACCGTGCACCATGCAGCGTCACGGACGAAATAATGTAAATAAGATTGGTTTTTGAGAAATGTAAATAAAAATGTACCTAAGTTTGTTAACCAAGTAAAACTAAAATAGATATATGTATTTCATTTCTCACCGTCACGACAACTATTTTGTTTCAGAATTTTCATTTATATTTCATAATTATAACTTTAAGTTAACAGATAGTTGTTGTTGATGAGTTGTATGGATAAAAATGTATAATATCTCAAGTTATCATGCGTCTAGGGAGAAAGAATAAGGGTATTCCCCTCTCTCTCATCATTCTAGATGTGATGTGTCTCCAAGACAGGTCACGAGCCTTGAGGCAGCCCTCTCGCTTCCTTAGAGCAAAGGAGGGGGGCGGCTACAGAGTACTCCGCCCCAACTGTTGGCCGCTACTCTGGCGATGGCAGGTGGAGGATAAGTGGAAAAGACTCCAAGATCATGATATAAATGATCTCTACCTGTTGCACCACCTGAAGGGGGTATGACGCAGGTGTGATCTAATACCAGAGTTGCGTGTGGTTGGCAGTTTGGCATCCTCTGCCTCGGACTGAGCAGAGACTTTGGTGGTAGCATTTGAGGCCAGTTTCGTGGTGTATTATAGTTCTTCGGTAAGAGATCTGGACTATTCTGTGGAGCACCCCGTGTATTCTTTTCTCTCCCCCTAGTCAAGGTCAGCCCTCATATCCCGACCTTCGATTTCTGACCCCCCGTGAGCTGTTTCCATCACTAGCGAGGCTCAAAACTTCGTCCATTTTGGTGCTCGATTGGGTTTCTTCCCTTATCCTTACCCACCTTACTCGCCAGGCGTTAGTCCTCCTCCTCCATTTCATCAATGCCGTCCTGACGCTTATCTACTTTACAGACTAGTGGAAGGGGGCGTATGTGGTCCCCATCCATAAACCAGGCAAACCACCCCCTCCTACCCAGCTTTCTACAGACAGATCTCCCTTCTTTCCTTTGTTGGCAAGGTGGCAAAGAGAGTGATCCTAGCAATATTGGAGGCCTAGCTGGAGGTGAATCCCCTCCTTGTATATCACCATTTTGGCATTTAAAAGGACCTATCAACGATCCATGTGGTGGCCAAGGTTGTCTACTTGGTGTATGGAGCTTTCAATGATGGGGCCCAGACGTGGTTCTAGGTATCGGACACTAAGAGGCCTTTGATTGCGTGAGCCTCCGTGGGATTGTCACCGTTCTTTTCAGGGTGGATCTCCCATCGCTCATTATCAATCTACTTGGTTCCTTCCTCGTTGACTGCTCCTTCAGAGTGGAAGTCAAGAATACCCTCTCTTCGCGCCATGCGATCCTAAAAGGATTCCCGCAAGGTTCCTGACTTTATCCCAGACTGTGTTCATAGTTAATGTGGGAAAAGCCCGTCCCACACTAAATAAATCGGTTCCAGTTCATGGATGACATATCAATCCTGCCACAGTCCCCGGATAGTGTGAACCAAGCTTACCTTCACGCTTTGGGGGCTATTAGCATACCTTCAGTACCAATAGCTGCTGTCAAATCCTAGAATACGCCGGCTATATTGTTCGCACTTAGGTTGATGGACCCCCTACAGCCACTACGAGTGGAGGGTGCCATGATCCAGTGGCCACCTACGGTCCAGTGCTGGAGTTGACCCTAGACAGAGATGTATTTGAGATCCAAACCTGCTTTTGGCTGTGGGTAGGAATAGGGGCTTAGTGATGAAGCCGGCTACGCTCTTGAATCCGGTCAGTCCGTTGGCATACAACCACAAAGTTAGACATTCTCTGCTTTGTGGGATGTCCTAAATACTCTATTTCACTCCCGTATATTTCTACCTATCTATATACAGATACAATCGTCTCCGTACTGTATAAAACCGGTTTATTTGACTGACCCTCAGGCTCCACCCCGTATCCCGAAACATGTTCTCCTGACCGTGTCCTAATAATAAATTATGTTTTCTTGTGTCACACTCGAGAACCCCAATTGTCGGGTGTATGTAAATCATATATTTATGTTTTAGATCGACTCTGTGTATGTCTAAATATTTATGAGTGTAATAATAAAAATAACTGTCAAAAGAATAATAAGAAATTGCATTTTGCTAACGCACGAGGCATAAGGCAGTTTTAAAAAAATATTGTGCTTGAGCTCAAAGGTGGCAGGGTTACGACTGAATAATAATACGGGATCAAACCATTGAGGGTAAATTGCGTTTAAGGAGATAATTTTGAGACTCAGGCACCCAACAGGCCTTGGCTAAGCAAGTATTGCCGCAGTTAGCTCACCTTTGGGTTATGGTGTAATAGATTTGTACAATACACCCTGTCATGAGACCAAAGAGGGTGACCCACTCACCATCACCCAAATTAATTTCACTATGTTGCAGGCGTCAAATTTCATGATGAAATCTTTAGTATTAAGAAAAGCCACGGTGACCGCAACTACAGGACCCAAGGGCCCCAATTCACCAAGTGGAATAAACAGGTGATTAATACTCGAAGTCCCTGGGGGCCCCATTACTACCTATCACTGTCCAGTCAGTTGGATGACAAGCTGGCAGAGAGTCATCTCGGCGTGGCCAAGGTTATGGATGGTCTGGAACTTCCGGTGGGCCCAGCCAGGACTCTAACCACCATCCCATCTACTGGGACCGGGATATAGCCAGGGAATGTATTCAAATCGCTGGGAGGACCATGGATGTGGTACTATATGCCCTATTAGATGTGGATGAAGCAGGCTGGTTGGTGGTGGCTCCTTGTGGATGCCGCTCATTCATGTAGCTTTAGACCTAACTCTGATAGTGCTGAGGGGTCGACTTCCAGTAGGATTCACGGTCATGGGCTCATTATTAGAAGGGGAGGAGTTCAAGCATCGCAGCTCAGCAAATAAGGTGGCTGTCAGAGAGTTGCACTCAGCCAGCTGAGTTGACGTCCTCGAGCAGTCAGCCTCAAAGCCAAAAGGAACTTAGTCTAGTTATCACGCTTTATGCCCCCACTTGTCCCAAGTCCTAGCTGGGCCAGGCCTGTTACCCATACAATTGGCGTGAGACATTTGGAGTTCTCAGAGAGGGTTGCCGTGATAAGTGCCAAGGATGGTTACAGGCACCACCATCCCCCTAGTATCGCAAGCCACCACCACTGGCACCTCAACTGGGATGTAAGCAATCCCTATGACTGTTTCCATCCTCTGGACCCCCACCAGACTGTTGAAGCTCAGGCGTCTCACCCTACTGTTGAGATCTACCAAGCCCTGTTTACAATCCGTGACGGTTACTTTCGAGTTAATACCTTCCCGACCACAAATACTTTTAAATGGAAGCTCACCGGGGATCTCCCCATAAAGTGGTCAAGCTAGGAAGGTTTACATTCAAGTTTATTATCTAGCTAACTATAACACTTTGATGGGTGAACTAATAACTTGGCAGTATCAGCATTATACCTACTCAACCGAGGGTGAAAGTTATGGATGACTTGTGGTCCGTGGACTACCTGTGGATTTTCCTGCCACATAAATTTACTCATGCCACACCGAGGCGGGGTACATAATTAGAGGAGTCACATGCCTGAGTAAACTTGCACCTCGTCATAATCAACCAGAACTACCGTTTACACAGTTTTTTGTGACACTAGTTGGGTGCAAGTAGCTTCAGAATCTCTCTGAAGAAACGTTAAGGGCTTACCATCAAGTCATATTTGAGTCATTCAGGTGAAAGAACTTGACCCAGCAATGCTTTCACTGCTGGTGTTTTGGACACTCTTCAACTACCAGTTTCAAGAAGGAAAGATGTGATAAATGTGTTAAAGGCCACGAACCCATGGCTTGTAAGAGTCCTCGTTCCAAATCAGAACAATTTCTAACAGTGGGAAAGCCCACCCTGAAAATACTAGCATCTGAGTGCCACGTATGTTGTTCGTTAAGGTGCTTTAGTACGTAATCAAATTCATGGTGCCTCCACAGAGGTACCAGGTGTTTATTCCAAAGCCTCCTCCAACAATCCCGTGAAAGTTTCCAAGGCTCCAGGGAAGTAGTATTTGGTGGGAGCAGCGTGTTTCCTCTTCTGGTCCTCTGGTCCATCTTGTCATCTTCGTTTCCCACGCTCTGCCTCATACTTTGAAAGGGAGAGCTCTGATAACAAGTCCTTCTTTGAACTATTGTTGAAATTTGGGTAGTCATTCCTGAACTGAAAATCTGCAGTTGTCTCTTCCGACTTCAGGAAAATCTATCCCGTTTTTTTAGTGTACTGACTGGGGAAGTTAGCTCGGAATCCTATTTTAAATGTGTGCAATTCTATTTGTTTGACTACCTTCTTCTCTTTCGCTGGAAATTTATTGTAAGTCTCTAGTCCCTATGGTCTCTGAACTTCTTCAACTCCTGACAACATATGCCATTGACGTGGCATTTCTGTCAGAGATATCGTTTGGAGAGTACACAGTATTTCACTTGTAGGGTCTCTCCTACTACAGGGGGGACCGAGGAAGTCACTGGAGAATCGGGTATTGCCCTGTTGGTGCGGTCTTCTATGAAGCATTATAATATGGTCGTTCCAGGGCAATATGAGGCTTGGATACCTGAAAAAGCTCATGGTTCAAATTCTGAGGGCTGCGTATACCATCGCACTCATTATTTTCAATTATTTGCCTATGGGGGTCCTGCCAGTGGCCGATTTGCGGTTTCCCACTTTCTCGAAACCAGTGTTGTGTTGGCACGTGATTTACACGTCCCCTTGGTTGTGTGTAGGGGGACTAATGAAAGAGTAACTGTAATAGGTTTATTGACAAGACTGGATTTTTTATTCACCGTCCCCACATATCTACATATCTTCCCGTCCACCAATGCCATCAACAAAGATTCCTGGACTTTATAGTGATCATAAGGAGACCATTTATGTTTACTCTGAGTCATACGTATCTCCAACCATAGCCCGGTAACTTGTGACATATGGTCCCTTACTCTCTTAGTGGATGTTCCACTGATGTTCAACTGTTAACATACAAATAGACCTAAATTCCTGGCTACACTTAGTCACTCTGTGTTCCATGCTACTTCCATACCTGACATAGATGAGTTGAACTGACAGGTTAAATTGTTCACCTCCTCCTTTATGTCAGTGGTGGAATCCCCTATTCCAGGTGGACGTCTCCAATTTTAAGTTTCCCCCTATCTCTCAACACTCTTGATGACATGAGCTTGCGCGATCAAGCACGAGATCTATGTTGGTAGAGTGATCTCCTGAGATCTTGGAATGTCTACGTTATACTCTTCTCCCACCGTTGGCGTAATCTAAGTCAGAGAAAATCGGAAGCCTAGAGCCGTCACCTTGTCTATATTGATGTCAAGAATCTATTTCTTATGAGTCACCTAATGAGATACAGCGCAGGAAGTAGCTTATACCAGTGTTGTTGGTTGCATTTGGTTTGGTATACACCGCTTTGGGCCGTGCAAAGGCCCTAGGGGTTGGATTCCATGTAAGATTCGAGATACGTCCAGTATTACCAAAGAGAGAGAGAGTCAGGCCCTCGTGATGATCCCCAGAGCCAATTTCTACCTCCTGTCATATGTCACACTCCTATAATAAAATTCGACTGATAGTCCCTTCCGAAATGACCAGGACAATGGTGAGGCTTCATACCGTGTCAAATATGGATCTGGACCAAATAAAATCCCTCCTCCACTACCCTCACACATCCTACTCCTGTTTAAGTGAGTTATGTTCCTTCAGCGCAACCTGAACGCAATATTTATATTGTTGTATTTCCTTGATTAATTACGTGTAGCATCCTTAGTCTTCATCCAGAAACTGAGAAAACAATCCTAATATACATCCTCTTACCAACCAATCTCGTTGCTCTCTTGCATTGACAAAGTCGCTGAGAGAATGATTCTGGTCAGGCTGAAGGCTTGATTGGGTGCTACTTACTTACTGCCATATTACCATATTGACTTCTGGAGAACGCTAAGGTGGTTAAACTTGTGGCGAAAGCTTTCAACGAGCGGAACTATCCCGGTTTATTTGTGTTTAACGTTAAGGGAGCGTTTGACTGTGTGCGTTACTGAGGACTGCTCATAAGCCTCACCAAGGCCGTGATATCCCTACCCCCTTCCCTTCAACTAATGCAATTGTTCCTCGTTAGTTAATCCTTTCTCCTCTATTAACTACTTGTTAGGGATATGCCCATCCTCTTTGCAATGTCCCTGTTCCAATCCACGGATGACACTGCGATCCTAGCACTGTCCTTCAACCCTAATGTTGGGGTGGATCCAGATGTTGGATATGGCTGACCTTAGAGGACGTTTGTGGAGGTGCTGAGTTCCACTATCGACATCATATGAGGCCATTGTTTCATTAACGCTGGTAGAGACCCAGTGCGTGGAGTATCTTAGTTCCCTTCACAAGGATGGGGGGGATTATAATTCGATTAAAAATATGTATTTTATTTGAGGTCTGAAGAACCATTATAGACCACGAGAAGAATTTTGTTAAATTTTTCTGCCTCATACCCCATGCTAAGCCTTGCCTATATTGAATTCAAACAAATTCTCATTGCCTTTTATAACTACCGATAGTGGAATCACCTCGAGAACCCTATGGGGCTGGTGTGGGGGAAGATATCTGTAGGCATTTCTTTTTGTTTTTTGTATTTTGTATTCTGCACAATAGTAACATTATTAATATATAATATTATGAATAAATATCTTTCAAAAGTAATTGGTATACTTGTTTACAGATTTGAAGTAGGACCTACCTAATTTATTATTATATTTTAAATATTATCTATTAATTTAAAGTAAGTATTTATTATAAAAGAATTTCATTAAGAATAATATTTTTAGTTATATAATATATATTTTATTTAAATTATAATTTTAAATATATTTTATAAACCCCCATTTTAAAGGGTTAAAAACCATGGGTTAATTTAATATTATTATAAATTATGTATATATTTAAAGATTTATAATTTTCTATTAATTTATATTGGCATATATTTAACATTATATCGCCACTTTACTCACGGCCCAATCAACCATCATCCCACATGTAGCACCACTCAGCTAACTGCCCAATCAACCACTAACCCTCCTAGTAGCATTACTCGGTCAACTGTCCAATCAACCACCACCCCACAGGTAGCGCCACTCAGATTAATGCCCTAGTATCAATTATTGCGACAGGCAGAATCGTCTCGACAGAAACCCAGACCCGACTACCCAAGACCCAATCTAAAGGACGGAGCAGTATGGACGGAAAACCTTCCAAGAATATGAATACCACGACTTTTACCGGATATTTCTCCCTTGAAAACTCTCTCTTCCCGCCAAGATCATTTCTCCCGGCCCCCACATTAAATACACCCTACAAGCTTCCAGTCACCACCTTCACACCTCGAGCTTCAAAGCTCATCCAACATAATTTCCTCCGACCAAAAACCAACTTTGGTCAATACCCAGAGTCCCCTGGAACCCGAAAAGTATCAATTTTCCCTTAATTCCCTCAGCTCCCTTCACCCCATTTCCCTTAGAAGGCGTGACCTGGGACTTAGCCTTCATTTTGCGGCAAGAAGGTTCCTCTTCAGAAACGACGAGCTTCTTTCGGCCAAGCAGCAACGCACACAATAACTAGCCTCAATCAATAAGACTCCCTCCCGAATACCCACATGATATCATACCACCCTATCCCCCAAGACTTCTTCCTAAACTTACACTAACCCAATATATTGACATAACAATGTTATCTTAATATATCCAAGAAAGTTATTTTCAGCTTCTAAGTCGATGACCAAATATACAAATGAAGACAAAGAGCTGACTTTTCACTAAAACAGATTCTTTCTGTCAATGTATTCTCCCGTTTTCTTTTAATTTCCAGATTTATTTTAGTTAAAGTAGACTTTAATTTACATTAATACAAAAGTATGTAAATGTATTTCAAATTAAATAATGATGATAAAAGTTAACTAATATTATTTTTCCATTGTAAATATATTTGTTTTTATTTTCTAATATGAATACGAAACAACAAACAAAACTACAAAGACAGGACACTGTATTTTAGTCTGCAATTAATCTTTGGATTAGAGGCTTGAATGTTTATTCTAGTTTCGCATTGCATTTTAAGTGTTAATACATGTCGAAGGATTAAAATGGTAAACTAGAAGTGGATTTTATTTTTGTAATTATTTTTTAAGTGTTTAAGTTTTAAAGCTATATTTTTGAGAGCAAATTTTACAACTACTACTGGCTTGCTAGGTCTATTGTAGTTTCACCAAAGCCTCATTAGCCGTTAATTTTCAAGATTCCTGTAGGGCCTTCACATCTACCGTAGAAGCCGCGGGGCACACATAGTTCCCAATGTACTTCACACCCGCAGGCAAACCACTACTTCAATCCGTTACCCATCCATATCTCCCAACTTGAACATTGAACAATGGTGGTTGGCTTTATGAAAGAAGGATGGAAGAAGAATTCAAGCATGTGAAATGAAATATTTAAGAAGGAATATAGGAGTGACAAGAACGGATAATATGTGAAATGAGATGGATAAGATGATAAATGAGATAGATAGAGGAAATGTTAAGGAAGAGACAATGCAGGACAGGATATAAAAGACTCTACTAAGTTGGTAGAGTCATGTAGATGGATATTGAAGTAGGAGGCAGGAGTCCAAGAGGAAGACCAAGTTGCAGGTGGTGGAGAAGTGTGGAGTAGAGAGTAGAAGTCAAGGTAATTGTGAAGGAGGAGAGGTAATGTCAAAGAAGGATACGTTGGAATTGGTTATACTCCAAACAGAACCGGACCGTTGCTAGAAACTGTTCATGATGTGATGAGATTTGATGTGATTAGATTTTGAGTGATTACTATAAAATTTTAACAATTTATTCTTTCTAGCCTATTGAGAAGTAGGTTAATAAAGTTATTCTTGACATACATACATATATATATATATACATACGTTTATAAATACATACACATACAAGAATAAAATATACATACATAAATACATACATACGTACGTACATACGTACACACATGCATTCATACACACATTCATACCCACACATACATACAAACCCATGTCGGGTTTGCTGGGTCCCACATCGGGTGCCTCCCCAGGTGGTGGATAGGGGGATGCCCGGCAGATATGTCGGGTACCGAGGAAATTAAATACTCGGGGTGAACCAAAACCCAGCTAAGGGAAGAGACCCCTAATAAAAAACAAATGATTGCGAGCTTAGGTGTGAAATTAACGTCTACGGTGCAGAGGAGGGATACCTCAGTACCGGCGTCCGACGGGAGGGTAAAGACGGGCTCCGGGTTGTCGTCAGCCAGCGACCGTCACATCGAACAGGTTGACTACTTGGCCGCATCTTCTACAAGTGGAATGAAGGAGAAGCACGACGAGTGCCTAATCAAGAGGCAAACCTGGTAGAGCGGGACGAACAGCTGATCGCTAAGCCGTTGTAGCACCTAGAGGGTAGAAGAAACGTCAACAGTGAGACGCACTCCCTTTCGCATTGCGTTGCTGGATCATTCAGGAGGATGCGGCAATTGGACGAGGAAGTTCTGGAGCCCTTGGCCCCTCGGCAAGCTTTGGACAGAACTGCTCAGACTTCGCCATCGTTTAGCAGGAAGGACTCGGAAATGGCTACGCAAAGTATAGCTCTGACACCGAGGTCGATGATGTCAATGAGGAGCGGCGGAAAACGTAAAGAGCTCTAGCCCCAGTTCCCCGATTTCGACGGAAACAAAGAAGGCAAAAAAGAAAAGGAACAGCACGATGATTCGACGGAGTCTCAGCACACAAACGAACTTGTGGAAGACCGAGTTCCTAGCTAGAAGGAAGTGCGAAAAAAGGTTATAAAGAAGCAACTTTAGAAGCAGCGGGCATCGTTGATAGTATTATCTAACGCACTGGTGATCCGAGCAAATGAAGCCAACTCCTACGCTGACATTCTCCGGAAAGTCAAGCAAGACATTTCCGAGGAAAAGATTGGAGATAGAACTCAGAATATTCGCAGGACAAACACTGGTCAGCTTCTGATACTCCTCAACAAGAAGAGTGGTGCCAGGACTGACGAAATTCGGAGGCTGATGGCAGACGCTCTCAAAGAAGATGCGGAGGTCTTGAGCAAGGTGCAGGAAGTCGACCTTGAGATCAGGGACATTGAAGAGACTGCCACAAGAGGGAAGTTGCAGATGCGCTACAAAAAGCGGCAGGTGAGAGCTGTGTGATAGCAGCAGAAGCAGTTAAATCACTGATAAGAGCGTATGGGGAAACCCAGATAGCGGCCGTTAGGCTTCCAGCGGAAATCGCTAGGAGAATCATCGGCGAGGAGGGAAAGATTCACATTGGATGGGTGCGATGCCGCATCAAATAGGTGAGAAGATCCATAAAGTGCTTCAAGTGTTGGCACTTTGAACACCTCACCTCCGGATGCATAAGTGAGGTCAACAGATCCAGGCACTGCATTGGATGCGGTGAGAACGGTCACAAAGTTTCTGAGTGCACAAAGGATGCACGCTGTATCCTGTACACGGAAAAAGGGAAGGATGTGAACTTCGGCCACGTAGCAGGTAGCATCAGGTGTGCAGTCCTTAAGGAGGCACTTCAGGCGCTAACTGCTAATCGTAGGTGAGAGTACTTCAGCACAACCTCAATCATTGTGAGGTGGCACAGGACCTGCTCATGCAGACGGTGCGAGTGCTGAAGCCAGATCTTTTGGTCATTTAGGAACCGTATAGGCAACTCAGCACTCAACCCTGGGTGTCTGACTCTACTGGAAAAGCTGTAATATGCTCCTGTGGTGAATTCCCTTTTCAGGACGTTGTCAATAGCATGGAGAAGGGCTTTGTCAGAGCTAAGCTGCGGAATATCCATTTCTACAGCTGTTATGCTCCGCCTAGCCTAACTCTCGATGAATTCACCGACTTCCTTGACAGGCTGGTTGAAGACGTGAAAGAGCACTTCTCCGTGGCAATCGTGAGAGACTTTAACGCTTTGGCAGTTGACTGGGGGAGTAAGAAGACAAACCCAAATGGTCGAGTGTTACTTGAGGCAATGTCCTGTCTGGATGCCGTCTTAATGAATTGCGGTGGAGAACCGACATTCATGAGAGGAGAAAGGAGCTCTATTGTGGACCTTACTTTCGTCAGCAGCAATCTTGGAAGAAGGAACAGCTCGTGGAAGGTGACTGATGTCTACAACTATAGCGATCATCGGCTGATCTCCTGGGAGGTATCGGTCGACCGGGAAAGTTCCGGACCGGCACCAAAGAAGATAAACTCACTCGGTTGGAAGACCAGCATGTTTTACCCGAACCTGTTTCGCGCAGCACTCAATGATGGACCAATCGAAGATGGTAGCGCCACGCAAAGAGTAGAGGGGGTTATGAGGCGGGTCAACGTGGGCTGCGACGCCACGATGACTCGAAAGCGCTCCAAAAACCAGCGTCCCCCAATGTGTTGGTGGAACCACACGGTTGCTTCGTTCCGCCAGGCGTGTATTCTAGAGAGGAGACTATCCCAGCATGGTCGTGAGAAACCGAATTCTTATCAGCTGGTGGCGGAGCTCAAGACAGTACGGTGGCGGCTTGCCAAATACATTAAGGGCGGTAAAATACAGTGCTGGGATGAGCTCTTGGTAGAGGTGGAAGGTGATCCATGGGGGAGGCCATATAAGGTGGTCATGACTCGTCTTAAGAGCCAGCCGATGCCCCCGCCAACGTGCCCAGACTTATTGAGTAAGATCGTTTCAGCACTTTTTCCGCAGCTGCCCGAATGCGACCACCATATCTAGCAGGATAAGGAGGATACGATCCCGCTGGTGACAGCCGAAGAGCTGAAGAGAGCTAGCGCGAAAGTGGGAAACATGAAGGCCCCAGGGTTGGACGGTATCCCCAACGTCGCGCTCAAGGCAGCTATTAACGCAGTGCCAGGAATGTCCCTGGACATGTATAACACATGTTTCCAGGAGGGCATCTTCCCTCAAAAGTGGAAGCAGCAGAGACTGGTGCTTCTCGCCTAGGGGAAGAAACCGTCGGATGAACCTTCATCCTACCATCAACTCTGTATGCTTGATTCAGCTGGCAAAGTCCTGGAACGAATAATCCACGAGAGAATCGAGAAAATAGCTGAGGAAAAACTATCAGATAAGCAGTATGGTTTCCGCAAAAGGTGCTCCACTCTCGACGCTATTGACCTGGTGGTGAAACTTTCAAGGGATGTGATTTCCGGTGACAGGTGGAAGAACGGTGAGAAGCAGTACTGTCTAGTAGCGACGCTCGATATCAAGAACGCCTTCAATGCAGCCAGGTGGGACTGCACCATGGGGGCCCTAGCGGAGATGGATGTTCCAGGAAACCTGCAGAAGATAGTAGCTAGCTACCTCACTGACAGGGTCCTCAAGTACGACACGGAGTACGGTCCACAAGAGTATAGGGTAACTGGGGGAGTACCTCAGGGCTCGGTTCTTGGGCCTCTCTTATGGAACATCATGTATGATGGACTTCTGAAGCTCGTGCTACCAAGAGAAGTGACACCCGTGGCCTTCGCTGATTATGTCACTCTTGTCATTGTAGGGAAACACCTGGAGGACATCAAGAACCTCTTTTAGGATTCACCGGTGAATGGATTCGGTTGGCCTGAAGCTTGCAGAGCACAAAACCTAGGCAGTATTAATCACCAGAAGGAAGAAGCTTGAGACGATCTCACTGAAAGCAGGTAAGCATGAGATCACGTCCCAGCCGTGCATTCGGTATTTGGGAGTGATGCTCGATTCGAGACTCAACTTTAAACAGTAGGTGGAGCATGCCAGTGCCAAGGTGTCTGTGGTTGGGACTGTTCTATCACGGCTCATGCCCTATGTGGGAGGCCCCAAACCGAGAAGGAGAGCACTCCTGTCATCAGTCGTCACGTCAGTCTCACGTATGAATTTCTATATGGGCCGATGTACTGACGCTCCAGGAGTCCCGTCGTAAAGTGGCACTAGTCTATCATCTGAGCGCTTTACGAATAGCAAGTGCGTTCCGCACAGTATCAGAAGATGCGGTGTGCGTTATCGCCGGAGTGCTGCCGATTGGGGTCTTGGCGGAGGAGTGGAAGACCCGGTATCGTCGCAAAGGTCTAACATTGCTGAGTGCAGAGAAGTTGAAGAGGCAGGAGCGGCGAAGCAGTCTCCAACGATGGCAGCGGCTGTGGGATGCCTCCACCAAGGGGAGATGGACTTACCATTTGATTCCCAAAGTAGATAGGTGGTACAACCGGAGCCACGGAGCTGTCAATTACTACTTGACACAGATGATCTCGGGACACGGGTGCTTCCGGGCATACCCATACAAGTTTAAGTATGAGGATTCCCCGGAGTGCCCCACCTGTCACGGAGTAGAGGAGAATGCTGAGCACGTGTTCTTCACGTGTCCTTGGTATGATACCCAGCGTAAAAACCTGGAGGACTCAGTAGAGGGAAAGATTACGCTGGAAAACTTAGGGGATATGATGCTGTCGTCAGAGGCAGCGTAGGAGGCGACAAGCACGTTCGCGGCGGAGCTCCTCAAGGGTCAACGTCATGAAGAGCAGTATAGGAGGAAAATAGAATCAGAAGGAAGGAGCCCAGAACATCCCTAATCCCAACGCCAACACCAAGGTGGGAACGGGGAAGTAGGAGAGGTGAAATCACAGAAGGAAGAGCAGAACAACAGATAATGTTTCCCCTCGCCAAGTAATGCCTAACGGTGGTTCCGTGGGGGAGTACGAGGCGAGGAGAAGAGGGTCAGGTTCTTTAGTTGGCAGGGGTTTGGTCAAGCCTAAGTACGCCACAAATCTTGGTGGCTTGTGGGCACTCTAACATTCATACCGAGTCCGACACACTGTGCGTAAAAGCATTTTTCTCCCCTCAAAAAAAAACATATACACATAATTACATAAAACATACATACACAACCTACACATACATTCATGCATGCATACATACATACACACACATACATACATACAAACATACATACATACATAAATACATACACACACAGCTTCATATACATACATACACATACATACATAATTACCTTCATACATACACACATACACATATACACACATACATACATACACAAATAGAGACATACATATACATACATACACACATAGACACATACATATACATACATATATAAACACACACACAAATATTAGAATTCTACGAAAACAAATATCTATATTTTATTTATTTGGTGCTAACAATGTGATATAATCTTATCATGTTTTCTTAACGTCATATTGAGCTATTGTATTAATCAATTATTAATTTATTATTACTGTTATTTGAAGTTTTAGGGCAGACAAACACAGAGGTATTATTTTCTTATTCACAAACAAGATAAAGGTTTGACTCTCTCAAACTTGCCTCTTCTTCCGCACGGGACAAAGGCCTCATGGAATTTCTTAATTACTGAGTTGGGCAACAAATGTCATTTCCGCCTCTATGAGTGACACCATTTTATGGCTTATACTAAGAGATGCCAGAAAAATTGAATAGTGATTTGTCAATTTTCTTTTCTTTTTGTAACCTAAGTTTTGGTTCAAAATAAAATTCACTACCCGGCGCAATTAAATCAAATTCACTTAGTAAATACTCTTATCAGTACTTTTACTGTAATTATTTTAAATTGCTTCTAATACCAAGTGGTGCGTCACTGTCCATTACAATAATTATGAAACAGCCTTAGAAGAAGTATTTTTTTCCTTAAAGGTAAACAGAGGTATTTATTTTTAAAGTGATATCACATTTTATGCTCTATTATAGTTGCCCCATATCAGCAAGAAAGTCAATTATTATTATTATTATTATTATTATTATTATTAGCACCGCGTCTTACTACCCGTTCGGGTTATACGCACTTACGCTAATGTGTAATGGTAGGGTGATTGTGAGATGAAATGAAGGACCTACAGTTTAACGTGGAATCCGAACCACGGTGGAGACCTGGCATTCCTCATATTCACAAGATGTCTTGTCAGAGGTGAAGGAAGGGTTTGGTAATCAGATAAATCTGTGCCGGGACCGAGGATTGAACCCCGGACGCCAGCATAGAAGTCTGACACCTTACCCCTAGACCACCAGGTCACCTCCAAGAAAGTCAATCAAATGACTTATTAGCTTGTTCATGAAGTTGTAGGTGTTTTATAATAACTTATAATTATATCTCGATACCTATACATATGTAAGACTACACTAAGTACGTGAGCAACCACGAAAAATGGTTCAGGACCAAAAAGAAATAAGATCCTTGTTATTGGCACTGCTAAAGAGAGATAATGGGAGGGGGAGAAGACTACATAGATACATTCAATGGGTAGTTAAAATATGGACTTCGCTACATAGTGAAATATTTCTTATTGCTCAATTTCTCCCAGTTTAGCTCCTGGAATCAAGGCTTTTAGGGTAGTATAAAGACCTACAGCTACCAAAATGTTCCAAAAGAGATGTATAACCAAGTAAATCCAAGCCACAAATAATATTCAACCAAACAGTTTAGTAATGAAGGTGATGGTTAAGATTGGTTTGTTACAGACTTAAATATATATACATATATATGTATAAAAAAATTCAAAATTAGTAACATATATTTAGCTGTTGATCACTTACCTATAAAAGTCTGTGTATACTTCTCCAAGAGATTTTCTTCCTAAGATAATATTCTTCAAAGATCCAAAGAAAATGGTAGGCTCAGTGTAAGGAATCTCTCTTTTTTTCCAGTAGTTGAAGTTCCAGGTCAAATAGATATACAAGCTGGTGACGAATAAGATTGATAATATGGTCCAGTCAACATTCCAAGATAACAGTAGAACCATTTTTCACTATATACCTAAATAATTTCCAAATTGTGTTAGAAGAATAAATAAAAACATTTGTACTTACAACGAGCATACAATTTATTGTAAGATATTAAAAAAAAGAAAAAAAAAAATAAGAATACATACAAAAATGAAAGCATGCACACAAATACATAGCAAACTTAATAGGCTTACCTTTACTAGCCCACACACTCACACATACAAAGTATATATGTGTATTTATATACATATTGTATATTATATATATATATATAGATTACGATTATATTGCGTTAATATACAAATTACATATATTAGTATAAACATTATAATAATAGGCCTATGCGGAAACGACATTTTGACTTCGGGAAATGTATGTGTGGGAATTAACCACATTAAGTTGAAAGAGAGTTATAATGAACACAAACTTATAGATCTAATCTTAGACTATGTACATTTTTAAGATTTGTTATATCAGTCAAAACATTAGTATTTAACTTTATTTTTAATCAAAATGAAATAAGGAACTATATGATAAATAAAATTAAAAGGCTATTACATACGGACGAACAGACTCGGGGCTATATACCGAAGGAAATGACGATACAGGATGGACGGACATGGGAACAAGTGGACAAACATATAGCAGTGGGGACAGATATGAAGGTGAAACCCACTTTTCCTGGTTCGGGAGCTCTTACATGTAATTTACAAGCTCAAATTACCATCATTATAATATTGTCTCTAGATGTGAAAGTAAAAAAGTTCAAAAGAGTTTGAAAATAAATATTGCAGAATAAAATAATTATTCTAATGTTCGCATTTTTTGTGTTGTAATGTGCAAGGTGTAAATATACGTACTTCCATACGATATCTGGTTCGACAGTAATGGTGTAAATAATATTCCAACTTATTGGCAGGGAATTAGCATAGGTCAGATATTTTGAAACCCAATAGTAGATTATAGGAATTTTACCAAACTTGGCGGACATAATTCACCCTCACAGAACCTCTGATTAACCATCCATTGAAATCTGTAGTAATGATCAATGGCAAATCTCAAGTAGGCTAATATGTAATACCTCTTATCATCCCCACACTCAATATGTAATACCTCAAATCATCCCAACTCTCAATGTGTAATATCTCTTATTATCCCCACTCTCAATTGTAATACGTCTTATCATCCCACTTTTAATGCGTAATACCTCTTATCATCCCCACTCTCAATGTGTAATATCTCTTATTATCCCCACTCTCAATTGTAATACATCATATCATCCCCACTCTCAATATTTAATACCTCTTATTATCCACAATCTCAATATGTAATACCTCTTATCATCCCACTCTTAATGTGTAATATTTCTTATTATCCACACTCTCAATATGTAATACCTC
>CABFOV010005010.1:24148-46741 GCA_902141375.1 Timema poppense | reverse complement strand
CAGAAAACATTAATATCAAGCATTTTAGTACTTTTGTAGCAAAAACAGGGAGAAGAAAAGTTTATTTGAAAGAAATCGGTGTAAGTTTTCTTGAATCAAATTAGGAGATAATGAGCCACCCCTGGAGAGCGGACTCGTTGCGTTGATACAATAAAAATGTAGATACAGGTGGTCTACACAGTTTATATTTTGTACACAACAGAAAAACTAAATGCTTATCTGACAACAACCACAAATACAATTCAATTATAACAAATTTCAATCAACTTTATATAATTTCTAAGTATCACAGTCAGCAATATTATATCTGAAATATAATTTTTTGCAGTAAAAAATGATAAAAACTAACTATAGTTTTGACGATAAAACATTATTTAAAACCCTTCAAAGTTTTATTGGCACATTCTCTAGTTTATATTGCACAAGTAGACCTGTAGACGACACTTTGACGGCTGCTACTCAACTGTCACAATGGTTTGTATCGATATTGGCACAATGTCACTGTTCTGGTTGGTCCATTACCAGTCTCTATGGTAAATCAAAGTTTCGACGACCCCACTCACATTTGTATCGATTACAGGTCAACCTTGTTCTTTTGGGTTATAAATTTATAAACATTCACATTTGTCTTATTACAGATAAAAACAACAGTTTGTCACAAAATAGGATATTAAACAGACTCTCACACTTTCTGTTATCCTGGTAATCTTCTCCACCTCTCTTTCTGTTCTTATTGACTCTTCTAAAACAAGATTTGAGCTTGACACTCATTTTCTTTGATAGCAAACACATAATTTACTATTTGATATTTTAAAATGTAGAAATAAGTTAATGAACGAGAGGCAGATCTTCCAGATCTAAACTTAGTCAGGATTCACAAATTGTTTACCAACCTGAAAGTGGCTCAAAATGCAATGTTGGGATATTTCAAAGGTCGGCAAAATGTCGCTTCTTCAAAGAAAAATAGAACCACAATAGAACCTCAATAGTCCCAACGCATGGATGCAAGAAATGTAGAAAACGGAAAGCAACGCTATTTAAGATGAACGTTGCGACATGTCACTCTGACGATAAGATCAGTAGCCTTGCCATGACCTGGTCCAGTTATAGTTTCTCAATCTGTCTGCGAGAGGTGGGAGATTGTGTCCCGATGTTGTCTGCTACGAGAGGTGGGAGATTGTGTCCCGATGTTGTCTGCTACTGCGAGAGGTGGGAGATTGTTGTCCCGATGTTGTCTGTTACTGCGAGAGGTGGGAGATTGTGTCCCGATGTTGTCTGTTACTGCGAGAGGTGGGAGATTGTGTTCCGATGTTCTCATTGTTTTTAGTTGATGTGTGCATGTGTTGTGTAGTTTATATACGCTGGCAGAGTAAGAGTATGCAACTAGACACAACGTTAAAACGTTCATCACTAGCTTGTATCGACTTTGTCTTGTTTATTAAAATAATACATACTTGCTAATCCGAACCACCCTTGGTCCCAATTAGGCTTATCGAGGTTCTACTGTAAGTCTACAGTAATCATTATAGATCGTTATGACCAATGAAACGTTGTTTCGATTCATCCTATGCAATACAACATTCTCCTCTCACTTTGGAAAGGTTTCCCATAGAACACAACTGTATTTTCCGAGGTTAGGTTAATTATACTCTTTAATAATAATCAGAATTAAGGTTGGGTGTTGTATCAAATCTAGTAATCAAGAAAATGATTGACTGACGTCACAGAATGGAGCCGGTTGCTACAGACGCATACAAAAAATGGTCAGTACAATATTATCTGAATTATTAGATCTAAAGTCCCAAATTTAGATGTCTTGAAGAATGGTCGCCAATCTAAGAAATGAACTTGGAACGTGAATGGAACTAACCGATCACTTGAAACTGGAGACATCTTGACAGCTACTGACACCGTCACCCATCCCTCCCTCCTTTATACATACTGTTCAGTTTACATATGTCCTCTAACGTCGTCGTCGTGAGACGTGTGAAACTGTCAGTCATATTCTCTTGTTGAACATCGTTTTGTTGTTGTTGTTGTTGTTGTGTCGTCTGTTCTTGCTTCAATTCAGGAGGAGGGTTTTCCAACGTCAAGTTGCCGGACAGGTTCTCGGAGAGGTTCCCGTCAAATAGACTCAGGTTCGCAAGCTCGGCAGAGTCTAACTGTCCCAGACTGTACTGATGACTGTCGAGATCCAATATACTCCCTTCCCCTGGGTTCACACTACCTGCGACACTGCTCACCGCTGGCGGGGGAATGTTCATGCTAGAGTGCTCCAGAAAACCACCGATGGCGGGACTCGAACTTGGGGCAACAGGGCCCCAAGTGGAACCTTGTCCTGACATGTCCATATCGGTCTGGGGCATCCTCCTCGCGGGGTTCAACACTCTTTGGGGGTTGAACATCACAAGGGGGTTGGCGGGGAGAAACTTGCTGTTGACCACCCCCACCATTCCCTCGACGGGAACTTGTGGGCTCTGGAACACCTCTCCCATACCCATAAAGTCTGTGTGCCGGTACATGACCATACCGGAGGTGGGATGGTAGAAGGCGTGGGCTGGCGCTGGCGTGTAGTCCATAGGGGAGGGCGTGCGTCCGTGGCTCTGAGGTGAGGGGGAGGGGTTTGGGGACGGTGTGGTGGCTAGCATGCCTCCGTACATCTGGCGCTGGTGCGTGTACTGGGTCTTTGGGTCTGCAAATAGTACACCGTCATTAACAAACAGAGAGATCACAATTTGAATACGTTGTGTTTCAACTTAGGGAACAAAGCAAAGATCTTTATAACTAGAACATGTGTGGAGATATAGCTAGAACATATGTGGAGATATAACTAGAACATGTGTGGAGATATAACTAGAACATGTGTGGAGATATAACTAGAACATCTGTGGAGATATAACTAGAACATGTGTGGAGATATAACTAGAACATGTGTGGAGATATAGCTAGAACATGTGTGGAGATATAGCTAGAACATCTGTGGAGATATAGCTAGAACACGTGTGGAGATATAACTAGAACATGTGTGAAGATATAACTAGAACTAGATCTTATTTAAAGCACCCCGCTATGTTTCCCTTGGTGACAGTAATGACAGGTCTATACGAGTAATCTAGCAGGTGAAGATGAGATGAACTACCTGGTGGCTCCATCTTGACCTGCAGAAGGTTGTGGCTCAGTTGAGGAGCGTTGAACCTGCCGATATGCATCCCGGAACCTGTACAACAACCATATTGTGTTAGTTACACCTCCCCTGGACCTTCTTACAAGCAGCTAAGTATTGATAACATGTCTATCAGAAGTGACAGCTGCATAGCACATGACTTGACATATGAATACATGAAGGTAGCTCTAGTAACCGTCAGAGAAGATATAAACGTTTGACCTCACACGCAATAAAAGCTTTTATTTGTTTACATTTGGACACAGAAGGGACTAACACCAGCAACATTTTAAAACAGTGTTTTCTCCGTTTTACAATGCTCTAACAACCTAAATTTAAAATGTTCAAGTTTTTTATCTTTGGATTTACATCTCGAATCTCGAACATTTGAAATTGGGGGATTGTTACGTCGCTCAATACTTTTTGATTGGTTTTTAATACCAATTCGTTATGTTGGGCTTTATTTGAAATCAAATCAATTGTTAAAAGCGCAGTTACATATACATATACATATATTGAACAAAAGTAAAACCGTGCAGTTCATTAAAGTTTTTAAGCACAAGGCATAAATTTAATAGATTTATGTTCAAAAAATAGTAAAGACATGCAACTAGTTACAACTTAATACATATCACTTCCCTCCAAATAAATGGAAAATAAAGCTGAGAAATAATAAATAAAAATAAACGTGTTAGAAGCCGGATTAGTATGAATACCGTGCAAGCAAAAGCAAACTAATCACACAAAACATGGTTAGTATTGTTATAAACACAAACTATTATACTAATAAAACTACAAACACACAATACAACTCATACATCTGCAGAATATTAGCTTTGTATTAACCTCAAATATTTACTGACCAATCAGGTTTGCCAACCAGCCAGTCAGCAATTAACTTAGTTTCAAGTTGGGTGGTAAGTTTGTGACACTGGGAAAATATAACGAGAAATTTGAACAGTGTATTGGAGTGTGTTCGAAAAGCACAGCGACATCTTGTGATTGGTTTAGAGCTAATCACATGAGAACATTTCTGATCCAATCTTTAGACTCGGTAAGTTCATGAATCGCAGTAACAATACGAGGATTACTCAATACCGAGGGAAAAAAGTGTTAAAAATCTATTAATTTGGTAAAAGTTGAATACATTTTTTACAATGATATGGAATTGTTTTTCTGAAAACAAGTCTCAAGTTATGGCTGCATTCTGAAATAAAGCACTACAAAATATTAATAACATCGAACAAACTGTGCCACTAAAATTACCAACACTAACGCTACTTGTGTTTGAATAAAGATGGTGAGTAAAAATATCAAGCAAAACACAACGCTCATTAAAAACACAACAACGCTCACTAAAAAACACAACAACGCTCACTAAAAAACACACCAACGTAGTAAATTTACCTTAGTCCCAGCAATGATGTGACGATACAGGGTGATGCGTGATGAAATCAAAGAAATTATGTCGATAATT
This sequence comes from Timema poppense, assembly GCA_902141375.1. Taxonomy (NCBI): domain Eukaryota; kingdom Metazoa; phylum Arthropoda; class Insecta; order Phasmatodea; family Timematidae; genus Timema; species Timema poppense. Next base: position 42,101 of record CABFOV010005010.1, on the reverse strand, counting down.
TATGAAGAATGTAAGTTAAATAATGATTATTTCAGTGTGCATTTCAGCTTCAGCTCTTCAGTGAAGCCGAGGGAATTACGTCAAGATATTCCAACTGACAGCCAGCGCTCGGCCGACTGACAGCCAGCGCTCGGCCGACTGACAGCCAGCGCTCGGCAGACTGACAGCCAGCGCTCGGCAGACCGATAGCCAGCGCTCAGCCGACCGACAGCCGACTGACAGCCAGCGCTCAGCAGTATTGCTCAGTTAATTCAAACCAATGTATTGTGTAAAATAATGTTTGCAGCCAGTTGTGCTCATCAGAAAGTTTCAGAGAGTTGATACTTTGTGAGACTGTTTAGATTTGTTTCGTTTATCATTTTATAGAGAATATAAACACAACCAGGATCCACCGCTGGGTCTCCATCTGACTTCTGGCTTGTGGTCAAACTAACCTGTAGACTAGCAGTGAACATTGAGTGGCGATGCTTAGGAACGATGGATGTTGACAGTTCAGTGAGTGTGAGTGGGAGGAGACGAAGCAAGGACTGGGGAGAGAGAGAGAGAGAGGGAGGAGATTGGGACACTGTGGAGGAGGGGATGTTCCAAACAGACCCAGCCATGATGATGATGATGATGATGATGGCGAGGTGTTTAGCTGCTCGACTTCATTACTGACAACACACATGAGCTTAGTGTTCTATTGACCTTGAGCAAATCAAACATGGGACATTTTGTTGAATATTTTAGTGTTTTTAAAATACAAACACAGAGAGCAGGTTTTAATGTGAGGGCGGAAAGAAAGAGATTGAAATCGTGACATCTCTTTAAGAGGCTGTAATGATCCGATGCGTCTACACTCTGGTTACTAGCACCAGGGACCTACTGATACACACTCAAATAATACACATACTGTGTGAGGATCTTTTCAAATTAACTACATCACCATTTTGGGCTACAACAAATCTTTTAATTGTAATCATGTAAGTGTGGGTGTGACCGGATATTAAGGTAAGAGTGGGTTTCAGACGTTGAGGAAAAAGACACAACGCGTTCTAGAAAAGTACAACTTTTAATACGAAAAGAATGAAGAATAAAAAATGTCCACAATTTAAAGCCACAGTTTCATTTTATCTAGCACACAAAACCAGAGAACATTGAAACAAACTCTTGATAAAAGTCAAAATCAACAATTTAACAATCCATTGTTATTAAGTAACAAACAGTTTTGGAGCATATTTAAACCGCAATGTTAAAATATTATCAAAGTGTTGGGATATTTCCCGGAAACCGTACAAAGAAATGCAGTCAGATTAGCGAGACATGTAACGAGGTGAGCTGTGACAGTTGTACGGCACGCCAACCTAATATGACAAGATCAGGGCAAGTGCCCGACGACCCGCCCGACTGGCTCCCAAACTGTTCACTTTTATTAAACATTACCATTTCTACTATCTTGACCATGGTCTCGACACTTGCGACAACGAACAATGCAGGTTGCGTTCAGAGATATCCCAGGTTAACAATAAAACACTTTAGCACCAGTCAACAGTGTTCCCAACATGTTAAACAAGAGTAAGCTACCAGCCACCTTAAACAGACACAAGCAGACAATGCGGAGACGCAGACAAATGTCTGTCATGATCTCTTTTAAACAGAAGTGAACTCAACCAAAACATTAAGGGGGCTGTGTCAACGCTCACAGAAATGTGTAGTATTGATAACTTGTTCTTACGGTAACATCAGGGCAACTTGGGCGTTCCCCCCTTAATGATTTCAAGAGAGAAAATTTAAACTTCTTGTAAAATCATGGTCAATTTTGAACATGTAATAATATAATGAGTGACCCAAACAAATGAATGTTAGCAACCAACTTGAATTGCGTGCATCGCCCGCTAAGACAGTTCTAGCCTGACATATATTGAACTGTAGGAAGATGTCCACATTGTCTGCGTGTGAACACCCTAGTAATAAGCACCCGAGCAGTTGTGGCCAGTACTTACTCGCGGGGTCCAAGTCGTGTAACATGTGTGTGTTGACATCGGGCACAAACTTGGCTCTCTTACGTTTTTTAGAGGGATCTACAAACACAAACACAACAGAACAGACACATTTGAGTGTAATAATAATAAACACAAGGTTACATTTCGAGGTACTGTAAACTGTAATGAGTAATAAACAGGCTCTACACAACAATACACAATATCTCAAGAGTTCCAGATATAGCAGAGAGAGAAAATAAATGTTTTTATGTAAATAAAATTACCGGCAAGTTTCACGGAGGCTGAATATATTCTTATGATTGAAGAGTCTCAAAGTCACACAACATTCTAGAGGATATGACGGTGTATTTGTGTGTTTAGCTATTGTGCGTCAACACGATGTGTTGTGTGGGGCACAAAACAAATAAGGCAATACTGCCCTCACGATTCCGGTCGTGACTAAATGCATCCAACCGGAATCGAATCAAGGACCGGGTTCTTTGTGAGGGTGCAATTACATGATTATATTGATACAATCTTTAAAATTATAGTCGGTTAGAAAAAGTCATAAATATTTATACAAACCTACACTAAAAAAGATTTCCAAAACTTTGATATTGTATGATACATTTTTAAATCGACAAAAATATAAATTACAAAATGGCTTGTTAGGTAAAATAAGGCATGTCACTTATAGTTATATATTTATACTATTTTGATAATTTGAGCTTAGTCGCTATATTTGAGAACTTAAGATAAGTTTCGGAAACTTCCCGTCGTGTGTTTTAAATATCTTTTAAATGTAACTTTCGTCATGAACTGTCGCCAACAGTACAAATAACATTCCTAAAACTCTCAATATATCGAACCTTAGAAACTTTAACTCATTTACTTAATAATGATAAAAAGGTTTTTCCCTGGAAATACATAAACACATTAATTTGACAAGCAAAAGACAAAAATAACTCTTTTTGACTAAAAATACCAATATATAAATTATAAGAAAATATTAGCAGTATTTCAGCTCTGTATCGCACGGTTAATTAGGAGAACTACTTCTTGACACGAATAGTTACGATACAATACAGACCGACTATGTGGATATATTTCTATTCTTATTGGTCTGTAGCACGAGTCTGGTCTCTTCCCCGCCGACTAAAATACGTCCTCCCTCCACAGGACTGTAATAGAAGGAGGTCTCGTCAAACTCTGACGCAGTGGCGTGTGGCGCCATGTCTGTGTATAGCGCATAGTGCTCGGCCTCCGTCAACTCTGGCGGCGTCACTGCCCCAGACTCTGTGACAGAAATATTACCCACACTCCCGCGCGGAGTGATCACCAACTTCTCCTTTTTGACAGATTTTGATGATTTTTTAGAAAACAATTTTTGAAACAGATTGGGTTTGTTAACTTTGGCGTTGAGTGCGGGTGTTTCCGGTAAGTTCTTATTGGGCGCATGAATGGGTGTTGGTGTTGGAGACTCGACAATGGGGGGTTCGTAGTTCAAGAGGTGCTCCGGGCGAGCCGGAGGAGTAGGGGGTTCTTTCCGGCTGCGTTTTGGAGGCAGCGGGGGTAGTTTTGAGTCTGGAGAGTCTAGAGAGCTCGGCCCTGTATTTTCTCTCTTTGCGATGTTTAAATGCGGAGGAATCACCGGCTTAGACAACGGAGCTATGGATATAAATGGCGGCTGGATGGAAGTCGGAGGGGTGACATCCTCGTAGCGACCGGCCGCGAAATCAAGGAGCTCTACTGGGTTCTTCATGGCAAGTTGTAAGCTAGAGTACGTTTGACTGTCGTCAAAATACTCTTCTACCCCCATTTCTATATCTTCCGGCGAGCGGCCATCTTGAGACAACAGTTCCAGCCCCCCGGCATTTAACAACCTGGTGCGGGTATCTGAGTAAATGTCGTCCAGCTCTGCGACCTGCGACAGCAGCTCATTGAGTGATCGACTCGTCTCACCCTCAGACAAAACATCCTCGATGCTGTCTCTGGTATCGAGTTGAAGAGGATCTTTCTCGAAAGTTGTTGTGGATTCAATATTACCGTTATCATCCTCATTAGAGTGTATTATATCCCACTTGTTCACTTGCGAGTAGTCGTGGACTGACTCTTGTTCTGCGCTCATGGTCTCCTGAGGAGGTGGCTCAATGTCCATATCTTTACTCTCTTCAACTGGTTCTAATGATGGTTCTACTGATGGTTCAGGGGAACCATTTGGTACATCATCGGACAAAAGTATTTCCTCCACCTCTATGCAAGGCTCGGCAAAGGTCACTTTACTTGCGGCGAGAGGGACCTTTGTAGGCTGCTGTTCGGACCCAGACCCCACTTGGCGAGTCAAATAGGCAGTGTTGGAGGCGAGAATACTCGAGAACATGGCATAGTTCCCCTTCTTGACCAGCGCCTTGCGCAGTGACCAGAACGTAGGCCTACCTGAGTCCAGAGGCAGGAACTCGAAGGGGAGAGGCTCGCTGGTCGCCCCATCGGACGGTCGACGCAGCTGGACAAACGCCTTCACGGGAGCGTCCACTTCGATGGTTCGGTAATGTGGTGTCCTGAACGTGATGGCCACTTGCTTGTGGACGTGAGTCGGTTGGAAGTCGGCGAAACCTTCCCACACCATGTGACCCTCTCGCTCCTCGTAGAAACGAACCTGTATGTCCTCTGGAAGTATTCACAGATGTGTAGTGATCTACTAAAGTGTAGTCATTATGTTAAAATAGAACATGATTTGATCAATCCGAGAAGCCAGCAACGCACATACCTTTGGCCACCTTCTCGCAGAGTAGAATGATCTCCTTGCCTCCAGCCACTGAGCAGGAACAGTCGCTCAGTCGACAGATGACGAGGTCGGACATCGCCTCTACAACAACAGGGAAACATCACAATTACTCCCGAGAACAAAACACAGTCAAATGTGCTATCAAGCTTGACTGCAAGTGTGCATGTGTGTCGTCTGGACAGTCACATACCCAAACTGTGGACCGACCTAAAGATGGCGGGCATTTCCGGCCGGGCGGGGAAAGAGGACTGAATACTTTCCACGATTTGTGCAACAAAGATTGATTTTAGCCGAGTGGTGCTCTCGGGGGGACGTCGGTCGGTCCAGATGTTTACAGAACTAAGATTGTGCTTACTCTTGTCGTAGATGGGCTCAGAGACAACGGGAGGGAGTTGGAAGGTAAACTTCCCCTTCTCGTTGCCCTCGAGGAACACTTGGAAACAGAGACGCACAGCGTTCAGGTCTATCGTGGTGGGCTGGTCTCCGTGCGCGAAACCATCTGACAACAAACAAGGTATAATCAGGTATACGGTTTGCTCTATGAGTGAAACCATCTGACAACAAACAAGGTATAATCAGGTATACGGTTTGCTCTATGAGTGAAACCATCTGACAACAAACGTCAAAAAGAGTAGGAACTGAATTTGAGCTTTTTTTATGGATGTTAAGGTTTCTAGACCCCTGAATCCAATAACCCAAAAAGTTGTTTTCACAATGATGTCCGTCCATCCTCTAACTATTTTACCAATTGCAATAAAACTTGCTATCAAAGGTTTATTTAACTATCAATAATCTAACTCTAAAATTAATATTATTTTCTAAAATATTTGGATAAGGATTAGAAGAATGAAAAAAGAAAAGCATCTATTTTCTTGAAATCGGCTCAAAACTACTTTAAAAGTTGTATAAAGGCACAGTTTGGTGAAGTTCCATGAACGTGAACTCCTTACTTCTGAAAGGGTCGACTCTGATCTCCTTTCGAACCCTCAACGCCTCCTCGATGTCCTTCTTCTTGACGCACTGGATACCGAGGTTGGAGAAGCTGACGGCCATGCTGTCAGTGTTGATCTCCACGGTACACACCCCCTTCTTGCATCCTTCCTTGCCCACAAGGTTGTGAGGGTGGGAGCGGTACGGAGGGTCCTTGGTCACACACGACACAACCACCACTGCTCTGCCCTTGTACCCTACAACCTGGACAACATTAAACATAGGGTCACGACAACAGCTTACCTCCCGTCCTGACTGCCCCAGTCGGGGTTCACGACAAGCGTCTTACCTCCCGTCCTGACTGCCCCAGTCGGGGTTCATGACAAGCGTCTTACCTCCCGTCCTGACTGCCCTGGTCGGGGTTCAGGACAAGCATCTTACCTCTCGTCCTGACCGCCCTGGTCGGGGTTCACGACAAGCGTCTTACCTCCCGTCCTGACCGCCCCAGTCGGGGTTCAGGAGGAGTGTGCTGCATCTCACCTGTATACTGGGGAAGGTTTTGTTCTCCGGGGTACTGTTCACCCCAGGTATACTGCCAGCCGAGCGGCCCTCGCACTCGTAACGGAACCGGAGCGCTTTGGACGCCGGTTGTTCCAATATCTTGACATGAGCCGATCTTTTCCTCGCGTCCTCCATGTTGGTACCCCCTCCCCCTCCCCCATACAGCGGCTCGCCATCTTGGAAGTCTGGATCCATCTGGATGACCTCAACTGTGACGCAAAGAGAAACAGGAGTGGTACACTTGAGACACGACAGAAACAAGGTGTAGCAACAACTATTACCACTTGTGGTCTCTATCCACAAGGAGACATGGTCTCTATCCACAAGGAGACATGGTCTCTGGGGACTATGATGTACCCACAGGACAAGACACGAGAACAGTCTGGCTAGACCACACCGCGTTGTTCCGAGGAGCTAGGGAATCAAAGAACTTATTGGCTAAATTGTAAGATCCGTGTTTTCCAGTAACCATCACAATACTCTCTTTACACTACACAAGCTATACGAGAGATATGATTCATTATCCATGATTAGAACAAAACAATTACCTGGCCAGTGGGTTAGTTAACCTAATATATCCTGTACAGTAGCCCCATGGCTTCTTTGGTGCTGACTGACATCTTTGAAACGTTACCAGACCAAATTATGTATACCTACGCCGGATCAAATGATCTGTAAAAACATGTGTTTAGCAGCTGTCACCTCTGGCGGTCAAGATTTAGGTATATACCTAAATGTTGACTGTCAGAAGTCAGCTGTGAGCTGTCAGTCAGCACCAAAGAAGTCATGGGGCTACTGTAGCTCATATCACAATTAAATAAGCTGCATCTACTTTGTGGATCAAGACTTGATATCAGTTCCCCAAACATGGACTATTCCCCTTGAGACAGCCTTGACTCGAAACACCCAAGAACACTTACTGTGCCTCCTATGTACCCCGGTCGGGCCGCAATGTAACAATTTCATTCTGCGCTTCATAATTTCAAAGTGTAGCTCTCAAGTGTGACCGTACGTAGCTCGTGTGTTTACTAAGACTTGCAAGGTGCCTGCACTGTCAGATAAGATAAAGGTAAGTGCTTGGGGTTCCCAGGGTCGCGTCACTTGACTCAATGTCCACGCGTAGAGCCTCCAAGATAGCGTAACGCGTGTGTCAATGGTGGACGGAACACACTGGTGAGCATGCGTGGACTAGCGTGAATGATACTCACTGATATCACTTATGTTGAGATTGTTTCCCAGACTGTCTCGCTCCATCACTCCCGCTACACCAGAAACATCTAGAACACCAACGGACACATTACAGACCCAACACCGACAGAACAGGCCACACTTTGGGGTAAATGTGCCCGCATTTGCGTGGAGAGGAGAGGGAGGACCATCCCGAGTACAGCAGGTCGGTTCGTCAGTGATATAGAGTGTGATGGTCCCATCACTTGTCCCCTTCATCTCCGTGACATGAACTGACACAGTATTACCAACATTGACATGCGTGCTTTACCTCCTCCATGCACTCACACGCTACAGTTCACAAACAGAACTAACACGACATGAAACACAGACCAAGTGCCTAGCTCATGCAATTACCAGACACCAGTTTGTAGTTACTCAACTCTCCGCTAATTAGTTACAATTACATTTCCTCCGCGATACTGGGTCTCTCGTTACTCGAAACATTGGGATTTTATCGTTAGCTTTTGACTTTAATAATAATAATAATAACTTTCAAATACCCGGAGACAAGATTTGTAGGGTGGGCTTGGCTTATTTGCAGGAGAAAACAACTGACAACTCAGAATATCCCCAGATATTTGACAAACCGTCAATGTTGACAGTGGGAATGATACTATAATACTATAAATATGTATTTGAAATTATTTTATTTTTACAAGTTTAGACAACTCGATAAAATATTCAAACCCTATTCAGCCTTAACATACATATTATTACTCCATTTTAAGGGGGCTGTTTCTGTTCGGTTGTAAAGGATTCTTGTGAGAGTTTCTTGATTTAAAAGGGTCTGTTTGTTGATGTGCTAGTTACAAAAAACTGGTCTGTTGCGAAGAATAGCAAAGTGTGGTCGTTAATCTCCATTGTTACACATTTCTGCGTCATTTTGGTGAGCATGGTTTTGAATATACAGTCAAGTTTTTAGTAACCTTGAAATGGTACCACTGGATTCCTCGCAGGTTTGCGAGTGTAATGAGAGTATACGTTTTGTGGTTTTTAGACCTAGACGGTACGGTTCTTGGGTTTTGTCCCCAGTGGGTTTTTTTCCTAAATGATAAATGCGAAGGACACTTCCTCTAAATTCTACCTTCCTCAACATTTGTGTAGAGCCCGAATGGTTAGTAAGACTACCAAAACAAAGCTGTCACATTAGTCGAAAGTGCTCATGGCTATTAACAATTTTCCTCCCACTTCCACCCTTATGTTAAATTCTGATGCTAATAGACTCAAAATAGACTCAAAATAGACTCAAAATAGACCTTTTGTTCACCCTCGCGCCAACTAAACCCTAAACAAGCTCGTGGGTCAGTTTCCTTACTGAATTATCTCCACGAAACTAGCAAAGCAACTAACTTATAAATGTATTCAACTAATTGACAAATAATTTGTGAAGGTTTAATTTTGTTCTAGACTTGGTCTTAATGATGTTTACAAAAAAAAATACCATAGTTGATGTTTAAAATTTTGGCGGGAAAAGTAATTAAAGCAAAATGAGACAGCTCATTAGTGACAGTGTTGAGTCGCAGTTAGCTCATGCCGTTTGTTGCAACACAAAAACAACTATTTACACACCTATTCGTTCCATTTGTTTTCAAAAGTCGGTAATCTTTCACTTATCCAACACTCCACTTTCCAACTATGAGCTCCAATTAATTCAAGTGGGTCTGTCCTTAAAGAAAATGCAAACAAATGTTTAGATAAAACTGGCCCTACCCAATGTGTTTATTCTTGACTTGGGATACCTTTTAACCTCACATTTTAGTACATTTCCCACACAAACCCGCCATATGCTTGTATATTAACCTTAACAGAAGATAAACAACACATATATGTACTTTTTAAAGTTTATAAAATGAGTTTACACCCAAGAACTAACATACCTTAAACATAAATAGGGCTAGGAGGTAACCAAAACACAAGGGAAATATATTATGTCCACAGCTCAGGCGATAGTCAAGGTCTTACGATAAAAATTGATTGCGCTCTTTTAAAACACTGCACTAATCAGTTGTAAAATATGTTAATTAGTTGTCATCAAACTTTTAATACGTTTTAGTTCGTTGAGGCAAAAATAGACTTCCACATATCACTTTCTACACAGCCCGCCCATCACATAACATTCACCCGCGACACATTCTAACGAGTGAATTATTTTGGGAAAAGATGACCACAGCTTTTCAGGGAACTGTAATAGATCTGACGTTCCATTGGCCCCGCTAATCACGTGATTGCACTAGTAGCGCTTTCTCCCACAACTCGCTGTCCTTCTCTACTTGCCGATCGCATCCGAGAGAAAAATAAATCAGAGAGTTTAAGATCGTCTCCCCTCCAACGAAAATATAATCAGAACTGAAATTGTTTCTGGTCCGATGTCAGTGAAAAGATTGTATGGGATCTGATTTATGACGCAGACAAAGATCAGCGGGTGTAAACCTGATCTCAATTCACAACTCCGAGCTGAAAAGGGCTTGCAAATGTTTGTTAATATAATATTAATTCATGTGTTCACCAAAATAAAGCCCCCCCCCCCCCCCCCCCCCCCCCCCCTANCCCGAATGTTCTTCCCCGCGCCCGACCCTAGGTCCGGTTTGCATACCTCTGAATAAATGTTTACAATGTTATCAACTAAGTTCCCTTTTGATTAGTTTTACAAGGTCGGTGGATCTACGGTCTAAGGCGTAACTCTCGGATTATAACGAATTACCTGGTGATAGGCAGTTCGAGTCTCAGTCAGATGTACAAAGGGTATTTATTTGTTAAATGGTTTTCCCCAGCGCTCGACATACCTTCCTCATTCCTCCCGTGAGGAGAGGGGGATGAGGATGCTACCCAGTGAGGTCCTTGGTTCGGTCTCTGAGTTGAGGGCTTAGTTGCTTTGTACAGACAGTTCACAAAACAGGTGTTATCCGGGGTGAGATGGTCTATTATTTCTTACTAATCTACATTCTGCTGGGTGAGCTGGCGGTCTAGGGGTAAGGTGTCAGACTTCTATGCTGGCGGCCGGGGTTCAATCCTCGGTCCCGGCACAGATTTATCTGATTATCAAACCCTTCCTTCACCTCTGACAAGACATCTTGTGAATGTGGGGAATGCCAGGCCTCCACCGTGGTTCGGATTCCACGTTAAACTGTAGGTCCTCCATTTAATTTCACAATCACCCTACCATTACACGTTAGCGTAAGTGCGTATAACCCGAACGGGTAGTAAGACGCGGTAATAATAATAATAATATATTCTGCTCATTCATTGCAGCCATTACGGCTTTATTACAAGAGTTACACTTACTTATTTCATGATTATCTGCTTTTACTCTTAGATAATTTGAAATGTCGTCGTAGATTTCAATTTTTAATTTAAATGTATTGAAATTTGAGCATTTTAAATAAAACTTTAAATCCAATCTATGAACCGAATGGTATAAATGGCCAATAGTCCTGTTTCGAGTTTATTCTCGAGCTGGTGCGTCAGCGAGGATATGTCCTCTGGTTGCAAAGAGGCCACATATCACAACAATCAAACACATCGTCAACATTCAATTGTTGTTCTGTTTTGTTTTTTATAAACGCATCCAAGTTATTTGTGTTGTGGCCTCACGATGAACTCAGAACCAGCTCCTTTGACGCCTTGCGGGGCCGCGGGTTCCGGCGACAACACCTCTAGCCAGAGGGATGACGAGAAGAGGAAACTGATGGTGATATGCAGGAAGACAGACTCCAGGGGAAACACACCACTCGCCAACAGCAGCGGCACGGTCAACAGAGTCCTGTCACCTCCCAGACGTCTGAAGCTCGCCAACAGCAGCACGGTCAACAGAGTCCTGTCACCTCCCAGACGTCTGAAGCTCGCCGATAGGAAGAGGGCCTTCTCTCTGGAAGATCTGTCCCCGTCCAAGAGACGAGACGGAGGAAACCGGAAACTGAGGTATGAGGAGGAGGCAGACACAGTCAGGGAGAGGAGCTGATAACAGTCAGGGAGAAGAGCTGATAACACAGGGAGAGGAGCTGATAACAGTCAGGGAGAGTAGCTGATAACAGTCAGGGAGAGGAGCTGATAACACAGGGAGAGGAGCTGATAACACAGGGAGAGGAGCTGATAACAGTCAGGGAGAGGAACGAGAGTTTCTAGTTGAGTTTCTCCACCAGAGGATCACTCCAGAGGTGAATCTGTTATTCAAAGCACGAGTACACCGGCCATTGTTAGATGTTGGTCGTATCTCCATTGTCACACGCTCGGGATTCACCGGTGGAAAGCCCGTGACTCAGTCTGATCTCGACATGACGACCTTCTTACAGTTCAACAACGTGTCAAACTGAGCCTCCAGCGTCGGTCGTGTCGTAGTTTATTGCTGGGCCTCAAATAAAGCGTTTAAACTGTACTTGTGGATTGTCTTCCTCGCTCAGAACACTCATTGGTCGATAGAACACATCCCCAAGTGGAATATGTTGGTCAAATGGGAACAGAGGGGGGGGAGAACATATCACAGTATTAACAAGTTCTGCTTACCCTGGCAAAAACCCACGACGCGCCACTGGATTGCATATGTGTTCAATTGTTATTTGTACATACATAATATTGGCGCAGTTTGTATTTCATTTTGGGGGAAAACTAAAAGGGTACATTAAAATCGTCATAATTTCTCTCAAATTGAGAATACCGGAAGAAATAATTCCAATAACATGTGCCCTTGACTAGCCTGGACGGGTAGTAAGAAGTAAAAACAATCTCCAACAGCTGTTGCCAAATAAGGCCTCCCTCCCCCCCTTCCTAGGGCCGCTTTATGGGATCATGATACACCAGAACTGTCAGGTCTTACAGTACGGGGTGCTGGTTGTTGTGGGGGCAGGAAGTTACGGTACCAGATGCCAACGCAGACGCTGCCCTTGGTCCCTGTGAGCAACCAGAGGCAACAGCTACAGATGCAGGACTCCGTCAGTGGTCTGGCTGCCAGGAGGGTCTGCATGATGTTCGTGGTCAACGCTTGGAGGATGCGTCGCAAGACTTGTGTTGACCTCGATGTAATAGTCAGGACTCTGCAGGACCAGGTACACCTTAGTTGTGTTGTCAGGTTGGTAGTCAGTGAGTGACTAGGTGTATTGTTGTTGTCAGAGAGTGACTACTGTGTTGTTGTCAGGTTCGCAGTCTACACAGACAGACGGAAGTACTGAGGACTCTGCTAAACTCAGAGAAACAGAGGGTCAACAAGGCCCTTGCTAGCGCCGACCAAAGCGCCCTGGCTGTTCAGGAGATCTGCAGGGAAAGAGACGCCATCAAGGCCGTGAGTAGACCAATGCAGACTAGCCAGGTAGCAGGTATCAGGTATGGGAGATTACAGAGAGTAAAACATATATGTCTGCGGTTACTAACTGTCGAGTGTAATGCGTGTTGTGTTACTGGCCAGGAGAAGGAGTCGTACAGTCATCAGCTGGAACAAATGGAACGTAAGCTCCAGGAAATGAACATCCAGTGTCTGAACTGTAAGAATGAGAACCAGGCGACCAGAGCTGAACTATCAGCGCTTGAAGATCAACTTACAAAGGAGAGGAGCAAGTTATACAGACTGAGAGAAGACAAGAAGATCCTGCTGGAAAAGGTGTGCCTTGGTTAGGTGCTGGACAAGGTGTGTCTGGGTTAGATGCTGGACAAGGTGTGCCTTGGTTAGGTGCTGGACAAGGTGTGTCTGGGTTAGGTGCTGGACAAGGTGTGTCTTGGTTAGGTGCTGGACAAGGTGTACCTTGGTTAGGTGCTGGACAAGGTGTGTCTTGGTTAGATGCTGGACAAGGTGTGTCTTGGTTAGGTGCTGGACAAGGTGTGTCTTGGTTAGGTGCTGGACAAGGTGTGTCTTGGTTAGATGCTGGACAAGGTGTGTCTTGGTTAGGTGCTGGACAAGGTGTGTCTTGGTTAGGTGCTGGACAAGGTGTGTCTTGGTTAGATGCTGGACAAGGTGTGTCTTGGTTAGGTGCTGGACAAGGTGTGTCTTGGTTAGGTGCTGGACAAGGTGTGTCTTGGTTAGATGCTGGACAAGGTGTGTCTTGGTTAGGTGCTGGACAAGGTGTGTCTTGGTTAGGTGCTGGACAAGGTGTGTCTTGGTTAGATGCTGGACAAGGTGTGTCTTGGTTAGGTGCTGGACAAGGTGTGTCTTGGTTAGGTGCTGGACAAGGTGTGTCTTGGTTAGATGCTGGACAAGGTGTGTCTTGGTTAGGTGCTGGACAAGGTGTGTCTTGGTTAGGTGCTGGACAAGGTGTGTCTTGGTTAGATGCTGGACAAGGTGTGTCTTGGTTAGGTGCTGGACAAGGTGTGTCTTGGTTAGGTGCTGGACAAGGTGTGTCTTGGTTAGATGCTGGACAAGGTGTGTCTTGGTTAGGTGCTGGACAAGGTGTGTCTTGGTTAGGTGCTGGACAAGGTGTGTCTTGGTTAGATGCTGGACAAGGTGTGTCTTGGTTAGGTGCTGGACAAGGTGTGTCTTGGTTAGGTGCTGGACAAGGTGTGTCTTGGTTAGGTGCCGGACAAGGTGTGTCTTGGTTAGATGCTGGACAAGGTGTGTCTTGGTTAGGTGCTGGACAAGGTGTGTCTTGGTTAGGTGCTGGACAAGGTGTGTCTTGGTTAGATGCTGGACAAGGTGTGTCTTGGTTAGGTGCTGGACAAGGTGTGTCTTGGTTAGGTGCTGGACAAGGTGTGTCTGGGTTAGATGCCGGACAAGGTGTGTCTTGGTTAGATGCTGGACAAGGTGTGTCTTGGTTAGATGCCGGACAAGGTGTGTCTTGGTTAGGTGCTGGACAAGGTGTGTCTTGGTTAGGTGCTGGACAAGGTGTGTCTGGGTTAGATGCCGGACAAGGTGTGTCTTGGTTAGGTGCTGGACAAGGTGTGTCTTGGTTAGATGCCGGACAAGGTGTGTCTTGGTTAGGTGCTGGACAAGGTGTGTCTTGGTTAGGTGCTGGACAAGGTGTGTCTTGGTTAGATGCTGGATAAGGTGTGCCTTGGTTATAAGCTGGACAGTGTGCCTTGGCTATATACTGGACAATGTGCCTTGGTTAGATGCTGTACAAGGTGTGCCTTGGTTAGGTGCTATACAAGGTGTGCCTTGGTTTTAAGCTGGACAAGGTGTGTCTTGGTTAGATGCGGCTGGACAAGGTTTGCCTTGGTTAGATGATGGACAAGGTGTTTCTTGGTTAGATGCTGATGGACAGTGTGCCTTGGTTAGATGATGGACAAGGTGTGTATGGGCTAGATGTTGTACAGTGTGCCTTGGTTAGAAGCTGCTGGGCAAGGTGTGCCTGGGTTAGGTGTTGGACAAGGTGTGCCTTTGTTAGGTGCTGTAGAAGGTGTGCCTTAGTTAGATGCTGGGCAAGGTGTGTATGGGCTAGATGCTGGACAGTGTGCCTTGGTTAGGTGCTGTACAAGGTGTGTCTTGGCTATATACTGGACAGTGTTTCTTCGTTAGATGCTGGGCAAGGTGTGTCTTGGCTATATACTGGACAGTGTTTCTTGGTTAGGTGCTGGGCAAGGTGTGTCTTGGCTATATACTGGACAGTGTTTCTTGGTTAGGTGTTGGACAAGGTGTGCCTTTGTTAGGTGCTGTACACGGTGTGCCTTGGTTAGATGCTGGGCAAGGTGTGTATGGGCTAGATGCTGTACAGTATGCCTTGGTTAGAAGCTGGACAATGTGTGTCTTGGTTAGAAGCTGCTGGACAAGGTGTGCCTGGGTTAGGTGTTGTACAAGGTGTGCCTTTGTTAGGTGCTGTACAAGGTGTGCCTTGGTTAGATGCTGGGCAAGGTGTGTATGGGCTAGATTCTGGACAGGGTGCCTTTGTTAGGTGCTGTACAAGGTGTGCCTTGGTTAGATGCTGGGCAAGGTGTGTATGGGCTAGATTCTGGACAGTGTGCCTTGGTTAGATGCTGTACAAGGTGTGTCTTGGATAGAAGCTGCTGGACAGTGTGTGTCTGGGCTAGATGCTGGGCAGAGTGTGTCTTAGTTAGATGCTGGGCAGAGTGTGTCTTGTTTAGATGCTGTACAAGGTGTGTCTTGGCTATAAACTGGACAGTGTGCCTTGGTTAGATGCTGGACAGTGTGCCTGGGTTATAAGCTGGACAGTGTGCCTGGGTTAGATGCTGTACAAGGTGTGCCTTGGCTATAAGCTGGACAGTGTGCCTTGGTTAGATGCTGTACAAGGTGTGTCTTGGCTATAAGCTGGACAGTGTGCCTGGGTTAGATGCTGTACAAGGTGTGCCTTGGCTATAAGCTGGACAGTGTGCCTTGGTTAGCTGTTGCTATGAAATGATACACCTTGTCAGTGTCAGCATTGTTTCAAGTTGATCCAAGTGTGTAGTCGATATAGACACTCAGACACCCAGACAAGAGAAGGTGGTGTAGCCACCCAGTCTGGCAGCAACCCTCGCCAGTCGGCCTGGCACCTCCCCCCCTCGTGACAACTGGCTACACCCCGACTGTTAGAATAGCTTACCTTTCCTTACCGCCAACATTGATAGCACGTTACTATATTAGTTGTGTTGTTTTAAAACTAGATTATAATGTTCGTCCGACCCAGGGGCGTATTCTGAGAACTAATCAATAGGATGCTGAGATTTGGGGGCCGGAGCCCCTCGACCACTGGGGATATTTGAAGATGTGTCCCTACAGAACATTTACTATTTCCCTTTAACTGGACGCTAGCTTACAGCTCTGTCCCATATTCTCTCTCCTTTTATTTACCCATAACGACGATTACCGTCCACTCAAAATGTAATAAAAGTAACTCCATGGTGTCAGTGGTTCGGAGAATTAGCGCCAACTCTTGCGGATAGAGGGTGTCGTGTGGTCAGCACTACGACGACTCCAGACATTAAGCTCGGCTTTCTTATACCGGAGCCACTACTACTTTATTCGAGTAGCTCCTTATTTATCCACCCTAGGCTGAATCTAACCCGTTCCAGACCCACTGGACGCGCCGGGAACCAAACCCGGGACCTCTGGGTCCGTATCCAGAACCTGTGACCACTAGACCACATTTCTGAATGCTAAGAGAGATGGATCCTATTCAGTTAGTCCGGTTAGAGTTAGCAATACTCGAAGCAAACAATCATAATAAGAGTAAAATGAAGTGGTCCATGGATCCAGCCTCCATCAGATCTTGTGAGAGGGAACCAGGGGGATTGTCCAACTCACGTTGCAATTAAAACTGTTTTATAAAGTCTAACTTATCTCACACAAAGCTGCTTGGAAACAAACGAGTCCCCCAACTTGAGAATTTGTGCTCCAGAAGCTATTTAGTTGCGTAAGCTCTGACTAACACAAGGGAGATTATCTCTATCGCTACGTCATTGGTTTATTGCTAAGATATGTACACAGATCTTCTGCTGTAAGCGGTGGTGCACCCAAGGGGGAGAGGGGCAAACAGGGTATTTGACCCCCCCCTTTTTTCCCCAACACCACAAATAATGTTAGTAGTAATTTAAATAATATTAAGTATAACTAAAATATTTAGCATTGAAGATGTGTCGAATGTATACGCTACATTTTAAGACCAGGCTTCAGACTTAAGCTTAGTATTCAAAATGTTTACCGTTACATACAAAATTAACAATGACACACATCCCTGCTAGCTCGTTACAAGAATACACACATCCCTGCTAGCTCGTTACAGGAACACACACATCCCTGCTAGCTCGTTACAAGAACACACACATCCCTGCTAGCTCGTTACAAGAACACACACATCCCTGCTAGCTCGTTACAAGAACACACACATCCCTGCTAGCTCGTTACAAGAACACACACATCCCTGCTAGCTCGTTACAAGAACACACACATCCCTGCTAGCTCGTTACAAGAACACACACATCCCTGCTAGCTCGTTACAAGAACACACACATCCCTGCTAGCTCGTTACAAGAACACACACATCCCTGCTAGCTCGTTACAAGAACACACACATCCCTGCTAGCTCGTTACAAGAACACACACATCCCTGCTAGCTCGTTACAAGAACACACACATCCCTGCTAGCTCGTTACAAGAACACACACATCCCTGCTAGCTCGTTACAAGAACACACACATCCCTGCTAGCTCGTTACAAGAACACACACATCCCTGCTAGCTCGTTACAAGAACACACACATCCCTGCTAGCTCGTTACAAGAACACACACATCCCTGCTAGCTCGTTACAAGAACACACACATCCCTGCTAGCTCGTTACAAGAACACACACATCCCTGCTAGCTCGTTACAAGAACACACACATCCCTGCTAGCTCGTTACAAGAACACACACATCCCTGCTAGCTCGTTACAAGAACACACACATCCCTGCTAGCTCGTTACAAGAACACACACATCCCTGCTAGCTCGTTACAAGAACACACACATCCCTGCTAGCTCGTTACAAGAACACACACATCCCTGCTAGCTCGTTACAAGAACACACACATCCCTGCTAGCTCGTTACAAGAACACACACATCCCTGCTAGCTCGTTACAAGAACACACACATCC
>CABFOV010005010.1:0-12432 GCA_902141375.1 Timema poppense | reverse complement strand
CCTCTCTGTCCAGTGTCAGCAGTGTGGAGTGAGAACTGTGCTCCTCTCTGTCCAGTGTCAGCAGTGTGGAGTGAGAACTGTGCTCCTCTCTGTCCAGTGTCAGCAGTGTGGAGTGAGAACTGTGCTCCTCTCTGTCCAGTGTCAGCAGTGTGGAGTGAGAACTGTGTTCCTCTCTGTCCAGTGTCAGCAGTGTGGAGTGAGAACTGTGCTCCTCTCTGTCCAGTGTCAGTAGTGCTCGTCCTGCCTTGTTAACAAAATGTTGCGTTCTTGTGCTCTCAGGGGGTTCAGAGACGTTCAAGGACAAGCAAGACTTCTTCTACCACGAGGTGCGCAAGTTCCACCAAAAACACTACCACGAGAAACTGCCGCTCAAGATCAGCCGAGAGAAACTGCTCGAGTCTGTAAGTCCGGGGGCCGAGCGATCTCTACTCAACTAGCCGTTAACTTAGAGAGTTACTCCTAGATAGCTCCCCACACACATGTGGGCACATTTCCTCTAACATACCTTCCTCGTCAATGTCCCATGTGTGTGAATATTAGTGGCAAGATGTGTACATGTCGTGCGTATTCCCTTTGCTCACATATTAAACCTTTTCTCAACCTCTGCCGCAGTAAATACTTTACATTTATCATCATTTGATTTATAGGTCTTATGGTGTATATATATATATATAAACACTAAATAGATGGACAGACCCAATAACAGCAAATGTGCAAATGAGAGGAGAAGATGGGGGAAGGATGATGATGATGGTGATGTGTGTGACTATAATCTGAACGGGCCGTGAGCCGCGGTGACAAATAAAATATGTTATGTTCCAGTTATCCGAATTAGTCTGAATTCACGGTAATGTTTGTTTTTTTACCAGAGTCTAAAGGCCACGAAGGGTTTCTCCGTCAGTGATTGGTGCAGAAACTTTGAGATCACCTTCCAGGGGGAGCAGGGTGAGTACATCACAAACTACTCGGGTAGAGATGAGCCGTCAGCGTCGCGAGTCTCTCGGAACACAACATTTACAATTCTCTGTGGAACCGCAATCTTTGATTTATTTAGTCAGGTCCGATAGTGAAAATCAAATCAATACCATGGAGATGGCACTTTTGGTCACACACGACTAACACACCATTCTATTGTGTGAATATATAATATATCTCTTTAAGAAAAAACTCTTTTAGATTTTTAGGGCAACTATTTTGCTATATTTGGATGAAGGTCCAGGGAAGGCGGATGAATACATAGAAAACACGTTGATTACAATGAAAAGAAGAAGACAGTCCACACTTTACACTGCTGACACTGGACAGAGAGGTATTGGTTGCCTCTTGGAGGAAATACGATCCCCTGACCGAGGTTTCCCGCTACACAACCTATTTGTTTATTTTACATGTTCTTACCTCAGTGTCCTCATTCTTTACCAATCTCTTTTCCCTCCCTTTTGTGTTTTTTGGTTTCCTCGTTTAGAAGTTGCGTTGCGTGTTTCACCCCCCTCCTGAGTGTTCCGATAGAATGAAACCTAGGTCGGGGGATTGCCAGTGGCAGCAGTGTAAAGTGTGAACTGTGGTGTATTTGTTTATATTCTAGATACAGACATAGTACAATTCTACGGTGAAATTGTTTTATTATATTCGAGGTTGGTTTTTACAGAAGGTTCAACCATTAAACAGTTTGACTTTCAGATTCCACTTTTGGAATTGCCCACGGGGCTGTCGGTCACAATCCCACACTGTGTTAATAATGTCCCAAGGTCTGGACTGGGGCGGCGTTCGCCGGGAATGGTTCGAGCTGACGTGCGCCGCTCTGTTCGACGCCAAGAACGGGCTGTTCACAAGTTTCTCGGAAAGCCAGCAGGCGCTGGTCCACCCCAACCCGCGTCGCCCTCCGCACCTCAAGCTCAAACACTACGAGTTTGCCGGCAAACTGGTCGGCAAATGTCTCTACGAGTCGGCCCTGGGGGGCTCCTATCGGCAGCTGGTCAGAGCCAGATTCACACGATCCTTCCTGGCTCAGATCATCGGTCTTAGGGTGCACTACAAGGTCAGAGACGGGCTTACACGAGCATATCTCACTCACTTTTTCTTAAGAGCCGCGTCTTACTACCTGCTCATGTTGTACACATATGGGCTAGGGATGAGGACAGAAGTGTATCCACATTTGCATGAAGGGAGAGCGGAAAACTTTTATGGAAAAATAAACCTCTATACACCCGACGGGGATTCAAATCGTGATATCCCAGTAATCGGCAGTCCATTCCAACCCGAGGGTGACGCCTTAGACCGTGTGATGTAATCAATACGCAACACTAATCGTGTAACACTTTGATTTGTACAATGTTGGCAGTACTTTGAGCAGGACGACCCCGACCTCTACTTGAGTAAAGTGAAATACATCCTGGAACATGATGTAGAGGACATGGAACTGTTTTTCATCGAGGAAGAGTACGACAGATTCGGGCAACTCCTCAAGGTGCGTTAATATTGACACATCTAGTTTCGATCGTCTTATATTCTCTCCCTGCTGTCCTACTCTCATTACAACTCCTCTGTCCACTTAGTCCTCCTCCGTCAGTTTCCAAACCATATTCCCATCAGCTGTCGCACGGCAAAGATCAAGTCTATAGGAAACTTCTGTTCCTTCCTCTTCCCTTTCCACCATCTTTCTCCATTTTTGTCTCCATTCCTTCCTCCACCACTTGCTTTGCTCTTCTCGTTTTCTCCTTATACTTGTTTTTTGTGGAATAATTACGTTTTAATACTCTTCCTTACCGCACGTTTAGATTATGTTAGTGTTTAGGAAGGTAGACTCTGGAGGAAATATACCCCCATTTGTATTGAGACCCTTAATACACCAGGCCAGGGTTCGAACCCTGACTCTCTCCTCACTGGCAAAACAAACCGTGTCCCAGGTGGTGGAGCTGGTCACCGGCGGCTCCAAGATCCGCGTGGGTAACGCCACCAAGCACCAGTACCTCGACGCTCTGGCGCAGTACCGGCTGGCGACCAGTCTCAAGGACGAGGTGGAGCAGTTCCTCAAGGGACTCAACGAGCTCATCCCAGACAACCTGCTCAGTATCTTTGACGAGAACGAGCTGGAGGTGAGTCGACAGTACCAGGCTCGCGACTTCTGTTGCTTCTCCTGCCTTCTTATAATACCATGTTCAGAGTTTTAATAAGTTAATAATTGTCAACATTATTTGAATGTGTTATTATCCTTAAACCCCAATTAAATATCAACTGGCGGTGACCTGGTGGTCTAGGGGTAAGGTGTCAGACTTCTATGCTGGGGGTCCGGGGTTCAATTCTCGGTCCCGGCACAGATTTATCTGATTACCAAACCCTTCCTTCACCTCTGACAAGACATCTTGTGAATGTGGGGAATGCCAGGCCTCCACCGTGGTTCGGATCCCACGTTAAACTGTAGGTCCTCCATTTCATCTCACAATCACCCTACCATTACACGTTAGCGTAAGTGCTTATAACCCGAACGGGTAGTAAGACGCGGTGATAATAATAATAAATATCAACTGTGACCCATCTTAAGAATAAGAAACTAAACATCTTTTTTTTTGAAAGTAAATGTACAACCATTTTGAATGAGTGGCTGGTCGCTATTTTAAAATGGCGGTGATGCATTTTGTCGTCAGCTGTTGCTGTGCGGAACCGGCGAGTACAGCATCGCGGACTTCCGAGCGCATCACGTGATGAACGGAGGCTCGTCAGAGTTCCGCCGGATTCTCGACTGGTTCTGGACGGCCGTGTCCAACTTCACCCAGGAGGAAATGGCCCGGCTGCTCCAGTTCACCACAGGGTGCTCTCAATTACCCCCGGGAGGGTTTGCCGAGCTGAGCCCCAGGTTCCAGCTGACGGCCGCTCCTACGTTCGGCAGCCTCCCCACGGCCCACACCTGGTCAGTGAGACAGAGTCTGGAACAGAGACACAAACTCGCACTAACAACATTACATTGTTATTGTATGTTTATATTTGTGTTGACAGTTTCAACCAACTGTGTCTCCCCACACCTGGTCAGTGAGACAGAGTCTGGAACAGAGACACTCGCAATAACAACACTACATTGTTATTGTATGTTTATATTTGTGTTGACAGTTTCAACCAACTGTGTCTCCCGGACTACGAAAGCTACGAGCAGTTTGAGAAAGCGCTACTCCTGGCTATTAGTGAAGGGACCGAAGGTTTTGGGATGATATGAAGTCAGGCCTCCAAGTTCCAGCCGTCGGCCGGGGCTACTCCGCGCAAGCGCAGCATTGCGTCGTCTTTTGTCAAGCTCGTCAAGCGCAAGCTGAGCAAGAATACGTCACATTGAGACCAGGAAATAAACAAAACAACAAACAAACCGGCTTGCTAACTTACTTTTATTGTGAACATAGTAAATATATTTTAATGTTCGCTCTTTGCAAATATCGTGCATGAAAGTTTGCAAATTTTGCACCATTTTTCATCAAAATCAGCATATTCAAGCCTCCAAACAAAATATTGAAAACAGCAATAAAAATGGTATCTTCGAAAAGCAAGTTTTAGTTTTGTAGCAATAACAGTTTGTAAATAATTTGTGGAATTACTTGCTTTACCGGTATCTAACTACTTACAAGTTGAGAAATGAAGTATTAGTCACTAAAAATGTTGAGAAAAATCTAACTTTAATAATATAATTTTAACAACAAACTATTTTTGAGGGTGAAAGTCAGTTTCCTCGAGTCCGTAGTGATACAACACATTAGCGAGAATGTTGTCAGTATGTAGTTTACATGTCTCTGGTTGACACTGAACCCTCGTAACGGATCTCTTGTGTGATATATTGTAATCTATTAGCTACTTGTAAGGAAATAGTTTTAACATCGACACACTCACATATGAACGCTTTCCGCCTCTAGAAAATATGTCAAGTTAGGTCTACCATCGACCAAATACTGGTTTTAAATAACGAAAAATACAAGTCCAATGACTGGATCTAACTAAATGATTAACTTAGCAGGAAACTGCGTCCTCATACATTTCCTTTTGTCGGGTTTCCAAGATGGAAGCTGAGCTATCTTCATCTTGTTTCACACCTTTCTGGCGGGTTTGTGGTTCATCAAGTCTCGCTCTCTGTCTGTATCTTGTCTTACGTCGACATGTTTATTTGGGCTACTCTTCCTAAACTTATGTTTGAAGGTTGAACCCGCCGCCCATTCAAACGCACGAGTTGTGTTTAGTTTTAAATAGTGTTTTATTTTGAAGGACAAATGTTATCTAATTTGCTTTGTTGCGAGCATGCGTACAATTTGTCTCGTAGCAGAGTTGAAAACATTGTTACGTTGTTAGTGAATACAGTAGTGAACTCTAGTGGCCCCGAGAGGTAGTTCTGCTGGACAGAACTAACCAAACTGATATAGATTAGATAGAACTACAGGGGGGGATTCCCTGCTCTCTATAATCCATAGTCTAGCAATGAAGGAAACATTGACCTTAGAAGATCAATCATTAATTATTCAATTGTAATGCAAGTTTTCAAAAATACCAAATAATATTGTAACTAATTAATATGTGCCATTTTTTTTTAGCAGATCTTCATGAAATGAGATGTAATTGTTGGTTAATATACCAGGGGTCTGTAGGATTATTAATTATAATCATACTTTAAATTGTGAAAAATATTTTAATATCGCCATCACTTCTCTTTGCACACAATTCATGTCGAGTTTATTTTGGTTCATGTGTGGGAGCGTTACGCCCAGCCTATCTTAGTAACATGTTTGTTTGTTTGTTTGTCTGGAAACTGAACCTAAACAGGAAATAATTTTGTTGCGTCAACTGGTGCAATAATTATAGATTAGGACTATTCTCTTGGATTGTAAGAATTCCATCTTTAATTTAAACTATCGTTAAATTTCAATTTTATAATCTATTTGTTAAATGTAGATAGTACGAGTGAAAGTTACAGGAATACAAACTTACTGAAACTAAACTACTCTCAATTCAATCAAATCAGGACAGTCCTTAGTTCATGGGCCCCGCAAACAAAAAACATTCAATTTGTAATAATTACCCAGGTTTTGATAAAATGTTGAGTTTTGTTGATAAGTCTAGTTTTGCCATAAAATCAACATTCCAGTATAGTTCTGACGTTACCTCATACAGTGTATATATATATATATATATACACACAATTAGAGGAGTAGTCGATATAGAAACACATCAGTGGTTTGGGGACAGATATAAAAGAACTTATAGCATTCCACAATTCATTCTTAACTTAATTTACCTATAAATACAATACGATGTTGAATATAAATTAAAACATTTTAACGATCGGGTCCAGAATCTCTCATATTACTATATAACTTGTTTTCACCCTTGAATACACACAAGAGTGATAGGAACCAGTAGATGCACAGACACAATTGTTGTGTTTCTTCCATGTACTAACTTATCATCATCATCATCATCATCTGTCAGTCTAGTAAAATACCTCCATCTTCCTCTCTCTGTCCTCAACACTCGATTGTCACAAGGTAAAAACACATTCCACACTGATGGGGATTGAAACCCGGGACCCTTTCTACACCGATCTTGTTGGTGTCGTTCACCCTCACAAACCTCCGCTCGCTCGTACCGATGTACCAACACTTGTGTCCATAGTCTGCGCACAAAGCCACAAACCGAGCCGAGCCTCGAACCCGCTCCTCCCCACGCAAGTCTCACCTCAAATGACGTACATTACGGTTGGTGGTAACTGGGGAATATGACAGCCCATGGAGCTGGTTTGCAACAAATGTAGCATTTTGACATGAGGATGGATATTTAGTTGAATTTCAAACATCTTTTAACAAAAATTGAAACTTCATCATCCTCGACTTGATCAGATTAACGAGTCAAACAGCCAAAGATATTATTTAGGTTTTTATTGAGGATTACTCCATTTAGATATAATTTTCTGAAAATTGAAAACTGACATTTTGAAATGTTATTTTTAATCATTACTAAACATATGATTTGACTGTGAACCAATGTTGACACAAGTTTTGTTAAACCTACATCGAGAGAGAAAGTATTGTATTTATCCACAAACACTAAAAGGTGAGTATTCCCCAAAAGAACGAGCAAGATCAAACATGTTCATGTTTTCTTGAAATGTTCACCTCGTGTTCGGACCGAAGCGAATATTTTATCTTTCACAGTTGCTCAATTGTTTTCTATCCTGTGATTGTATCTTTTCAGATGCAAACCATTTTGTGTTATAAACTTCTTCTGTTTGTTCAAGTAATTTTGAGCGTCCGTCATTCCGTTATAAATGGAGCGCGCACTGATTGAATCTTCTTTTTAATCTCAGAGCTTTCAGTTGGCAACATTGTCCATGCATCCTCTTTTTTTATTAATACAGAATGAAACGGCAGATTTCCATAAAACAGGCTGGTCTCTGCAGGCACTGATCAGTTTTAAAACTTTTTAATTTGACCATTCCATTAGTATAATAAATCAATAACTATAATATAATATAACAAGGCACTCGGTACCTACAAGAAAATTAATAATTCATTATTTAAAAATAAAAATCTTAACTGCACCACAATCATGAGTTCAACTAGACCAAAAATCGCCGTCCACACTGAACTAGCAAGAACAGATGTTTTGTTTTTGAACATGAGCGAGTGAATGTTTGGTCGCTCATTGGGTGAATACTCGCCTCTAAATGTTCCAGCTGCACTTCCTCTGTGCCGACCTTCTCACAGAGCCATTGTTTGATAGGCATCGCGACCTCTGGGTATATTCCGTGTTAGAGGGATGGGGGTACATTCCAGATTACTTGCTTTACGCAGGCACATATTAGAATATCCACAGATCATCGTAGGAGAATTTTAAGAGCTTGGCTCATGGACACATAACTTAATTAGGTAGAGAATCTTATTTGTGGTAAATAAAATATTTTCTTTCACTAAAAACGGTAACAATTCAAATTAAAGTGCTATGAATAAAAAAAAGTTGAGGTTAACATGAAGTATTTACTTTTGGTCCCAACATGGTCGCTATATCCAGTTCAAACAACCGTTCCACTTGTCTTTGGACCGAGAACTTTGGAATGTCGAGAGGAAAACCAGTCATTGATAGTTTTATAGCAATTTACTCAATAATGAAAATAATGGTTTTAATCTTGTTAATGCCCATTTAAATTAACAAAATGGACCATCATTCAGATTTGAAATGACAACCAGTCAGTTTTGCCAACAGATTTTATTTCATTTTGTGTCTGTATTATAGATTTAAAAAATGCTACGATGGATATTAAATATGTTTTGAAAGCAATTTTAGTGTTTTAGTTTGTAAAAACATGTTTTTTGATATTTGTGTGTGTATTACGTCTGAAACCACGACTTCCTGTGGTCTGCTTTATAAGACAATGAGACTAGAATGATTGATATCATTGTAAAATATTTAAACACAAACACTCTTTTATTTGTAGTTATTTTGTTGTCGACAGAACTTGAATTCTGGGTAATTTCTCTGACCTGGTGTGTAAATAACTCTTCATCTCACTGTTTTCGTAGTGTCTGCTTGTCTTCAGACACACGTAGAGTAACCTTCGTGAAAATATTTCTGTAGGTTTATTTTTTATAACGTTTAAATTTAGAAACCAAACCATCATTTGAAATATTTCATCTTTGTAGAATAGAATTATTTAGGGCTACATCTCGGACAATATTTATCAGCTTTTGATTGAATATAGCAATAACATGTTTTATAAACAAAATAAAGTTATCATTTATCTATTCGTTGTTTCAAACATAACCTCGACTTGTTGCTCTGTGCGTTACTACCCTGGTCGTTGTGGTCACAGAATCTGGCTTGAAGGGAGGTCGAGGTTTGAATCCTGACCGAGTGTTTTCCCCACTCTCAACGCTTATGGAGGTAGCGCAGTTAAAATGTGTGTAGATCGTCTGGGTAGTAATATACAGTCAACTAATTAAAGGAATCTCTAATTACTTTGTTCCCTGGTTGTGTATGTTCCTTGAGTGACGCAACTATGTAAGACAGCCGTACGCAACTGGGACAGCCCATTGATAATACTATTCCTGATAGACATTCTTGACTCACATGAAAGTAGATTAGAACTGTATTTTAAATGCTCGATGCATGAAGATAATTCTGTGTTATCACAATCTTAGCTATAAGTCAATTATGACCAAAAAAATTGGACAGGCATTTAATTACTTTGAGATGGAGGGGGCTGTCGTCGAGACGAGATGTTGGTACTTGTGTACTTTGGTTTTTATAAAGGCCTATTTTGATTCTTGTTGGGGAGAATCGTACTCTTTTTACAAATAACAAGAACAAATCAAGAGTTAAATGTTGCGTAATATCATGAATTTATAAAACTTGCCTCCAAACTGCTTTTAAAGCTTTGTATTAGTTTATTGTAAGGATTGAGAGTATTAATATGTGATACAGTTTGTTAATGTATTATTTAACCAACCAATAAATTTAAGAAAATTATGGCATAAACTTAAATGATAGAGATAGAAAGAACTGTAAAAAAGATGACTCAACCAAACATTTGGCAAAAATACCCGAGTTATTACCTGATTTGAAATTGAGGACCCTTAAGTTTGTATATACAGGGTGTGAATAAAGAAACACTACGTGGCAAGAACAGTTGAGTTGTCAATAGTTGACTGGAAGCTTCCTTGACAGCTGTCACAGAGGGTTGACATCCCACCTGAACATGTGAAGCTGTTTCTCTAGAACTCTACAATGCAGGGTTATTCCCCTTCCGTGGACGAGAGCACCAAGATGATTGTACTGGTTACTATAAGGGTGGTATCACTGTCTTATTTATTACTTTACTTCGTTCAACAGATCTAACAGTAAGAACTCAATACATACAATTAAATGTACCGCTTCCCAGTTTTCAAACTTCACTAATTTAGTTAATAAAAACCCGTGACACGTCTATATTGATGATGTGTTGAGTTTGTCTGTCAGGGTAACCACGCAATCCATTGTGTAGTTACCACAGCCAATACTGGGTACTTCTGTTAGTGTTCTCAAAGATCGCAGATGGATCATCAAAATTACATAATATTTATTTAAAAAAGAAATGATGATAGTATAATACTGCCCCTGTTACTTGTGGCTGGATCCTGATTTAAAATATCAGTGGTTCGTAATCCACTGAAGTTGGTTTGTTGTTGGGAATCTATCTATGTTTCAATTACTTCTAACTACCTGGTACAATAACGACTCCTATTTTCTAAAACTAGAAGCGCGCTTGGCGTAAACCTGATCACCAACTTTTCATTCTTAATTTGGCCACCTTTTCCGACTGGCGCTGTTCGTATCTATCTACGAGAAAGATTTTGTACAAACACAGGTGACTTGAAGGAGTGTAACTCTAGCGTTTGTTACATGTGTGCGCACGCGCTGGCGGTTTGCAATCATCTTTCTTTACACTCTGTATACATTACCATAAAATATCGCTTATGTAAATACCTGGTACAACTCGATCAATCAAAATAAAGAGTTCTAAGACGATATGGAAACCAGGAGCTGTATCGACCGACAGGTTTTCCACTCAAACCGATCGACCATCACTTTATAATAATTCAAAACATTATTTGGTCATTTATTTGAATGGAAAGTTGGGTAATACTGGTGAGTTACAACAAACGGTTTTTAATTGGGTCTGAACCCAAACACGACACACAAATTGTGGTTTAGTGATTTGCTCGCTCGACTAAATACAGCTCCTGGTATTTTAGTAATGAGATTTAAATAAAGATAATTTGTTGTATTTAAATGACTCAATTTGCTAGTGAAATGTTTGGAACACATTGTCGCACATTCCCTTGGACGCGAGTGCCGAGTGCTAGAAAATGTTTTATACAAAGTATGTTCCAAATATGGAGGGGAAATGTAGTATTTATTTAGTAGAGAATAAAGATGATTTTTAGTGCAATTTTGAAGTTTTCTTAAGTTGATAAAATGTCCCACCTCTGCTGTAGTCGTCCAAATCACACGATACAAGAATAAATGTTCCTTTGGACTCACAGATAGTTTACCTGACTTGACACAGATCATCTCGTAACATTAGGTTGGTTTGTCTGTTCAAGTTTTGAATCTAAATCAGGATTGTTCTTTATTCAGATGTTTTATCATACAATAACTATATCAATCAGAAGCGATTCGTTTTAAAAAGTAAAATAAAGTTTTATTCCTAATTTTAAAATAATTTATAAATGTATAATATTCTAAAAACGATTAATTAAATAACTTTTTAAATTTAAAAAAAAATGTTAAAAATTGACATGCATTATATTTTAGTTGCAAGTCGGCCCACTTTATGTTGGGAACAAGATTTGTTTAATATTTGGTCATCATGGGGATGCTGAGGAATCGATCCAGGTACCTTCATTGTGAATATGTTTGTACCGAGCTCACATTCTCTGATGACAAAACAAGTTCCGGTCTAACTATTCTATTCTCGCACTTTTAAAGCCAGACTAAAACTTACGCGACGACGGTTGAGCGCTGAGCGCGGTCTCTCAACTCGTGTGCGCTCTAATTACTATTTTACAAAATTACTCAAAAGTCTGACTTTATTTGTATTTTGAGGTTTTGAATTCAAGAAGGGAAACAAATAGTTCGTAATCTTTTGACTAATAATTTTGATCGGCGTTTGTCGGAACGTGGAACATTAATATTGGTCCCGATAAGTCCAAGAGAAGAACTCTGGTCGGTGTGTTCTAACTGGCCGTGTTGTACAGATAGACGAGCCCTCGCAGAAGGTAGTACGGGTAGTGAAGACACACAGAGACGACCTGAACTGCCCGGAACTGCCACGACTCTTGGAACTGCAATGCTTCAGTCAGTCTTTCCTGCAGTTCTTTCAACTCGTGGCTGATAACAGAAAACAGTCTGTTAGTCTGGCTTCTAACAGGGCTACTACCCATATACATATTTACACTATTAGAGTACGTATGATGAAGGTATACTTCAAAGGAAATGTACCCACATTTGCGCGGAAGGCAAAGACCACCTGACAACCCTCTTGACTCACTTCTGTTCGTGGATCTTGGCCTCTAGCTCCTGATTGGCCGACTCCTTACCGGCCAACTGACCGTTCAACTCCTCCACGGATACCAACAGTTCCTCCAAGGCTCTCTTCATCTCTGCGATCTCTCCGCACAGTTGGCCCTCCTGTTCCTTCATCATGGCCACAGTGCTGGAAGTACACGGAGGGGACATCAGTAGGTCTCAGGTGCAAACAGCCCTTGACACTACAGCTCAGTACTAAGAGTCTCTGGTTCGATTCCCAGAGTGCTGTGTGTGTTCAGTAGCGGATTTAGGCTTAGGCCCGGCCTTAGGGCGGCAAATTTTGAGGGGTGCCAAAATTTTTAAGATGACTAAAATTAAAAATCGATTGGGTTTTCTGTAAACTGTAAG
>CABFOV010005009.1:18090-46759 GCA_902141375.1 Timema poppense | reverse complement strand
TGGATAAATGAAAAACCTCTATAAGTGATCAAAAAATGTTAGGTCCCATGAGATCCCAGTTAAACAGGTTTCACTGTATATATATGTGTATGTATGTATGTATATATATCAGTATATACATACACACATATATGTATGTGTGTATGTATATATGTGTATATATAAATATATATGTGTGTATGTGTGTATATGTGTATATATATGTGTGTATATGTGTGTATATGTGTATATATATGTGTGTTTATGTATATATACATATATATTTGTGTATATGTATTTATATATATGTGTATATGTATATATGTGTGTGTATGTATATATGTATATGTATATATGTATGCATATATATGTATTTATATATGTATGCATATTTATGTGTATATATGTATGCATATGTATATGTGTAGGTGTATGCTTATATGTATGCCTATATATGTGTGTATATGTGTATATATGTATGTGTGTATATATATGTATGTGGATATATATATGTTTTTTCTTAGGGGGAAAAATGCTCTTACGCACATTGTGTCGGACTCGGTTTGGATGTTATAATGCCCACGAGCCGCCAAGATTTGTAGCGTGCTTAGACTTGACCAAACTCATACCGACTAAAAAACCTGACCCTCTTCTCCTCACCTCTCTCTGTCACTCCCCCACGAAACCGCCGTTAGGTATTACTTCGCGAGGGGAGACATTAGCTGTTTTTTTTGCCCTTCCTTCTGTGATTTGGCCTCTCCTAATTCCCCATTCCCACCTAGGTGTTGGCGGTGGGATTAGGGATGTCCTAGGCTCCTTCCTTCTGATTCTTTTTTCCTCCTCTCCTGCTCTTCGTGACGTAGACCCTTGAAGACTTCCGTCGCTGAACGTGCTTGTCGCCTCCCACGCTGCCTCTGACGACAGCATCATATCCCCTAAGTTTTCCGGCGTAATCTTTCCCTCTACTATAACCTCCGGGTTTTCACGCTGGGTATCATACCGAGGACACGTGAAGAACACTTTCTCGGCATTCTCCTCTACTCCGTGACAGGTGGGGCACTCCGTAGCATCCTCATACTTAAACTTGTATAGGTATGCCCGGAAGCACCCATGTCCCGAGATAATCTGTCTCAAGTAGTAATTGACAGCTCTGTGGCTGCGGTTGTACCACCTATCCACTTCGGGAATCAAATGGTAAGTCCATCTCCCCTTGGTGGAGGCATCCCACAGCCGCTACCAGCGTTGGAGACTGCTTCGCCGCTCCTGCCTCCTGCATCTTCTGATACCGTGCGGAACGCACTTGCTATTCTTAAAGCGCTCAGCCGGTAGACTGGCGCCACTTTACGACGGGACTCCTGGAGCGTCATTACATCGGCCCATATGGAAATGCCATACGTGAGGACTGACGTGACGACTGATGACAGGAGTGCTTCTCCTTCTCTGTTTGGGGCCTCCCATATTGGGCATGAGCCGTGATAGAACAGCCCCAACCACAGACGCCTTGGCACTGGCATACTCCGCCTGCTGCTTCAAGTTGAGTCTCGAGTCAAGCATCACCCCCAAATAAGAATGCACGGCTGGGACGTGATCTCATGTTTACCTGCTTGCAGTGAGATCGTCTCAAGCTAATTCCTGCTGGTGATCAATAATGCCTCGGTATTGTGCTCTGCCAGCTTCAGGCCAACCGACTCCATACACCGGTGAGTCCTCGTGAATGTGACCTCGAAGAGGTTGCTGATGTCCTCCAGATGTTTTCCTACATTGACAAGAGCGACGTCATCAGCAAAGGCCACGGGTGTCACTGCTCTTGGTAGCACGAGCTTCAGGAGTCCATCATACATAATGTCCACAATAGAGGCCCAAGAATCGAGCCCTGAGCCCTGAGATACTCCCCCAGTTACCCGATACTCTCGTGGACTGTACTCCGTGTCGTGCTTGAGGACCCTGACGGTGAAGTAGCTATCTACCATCTTCTGCAGGTATCCTGAAACATCCATCTCCGTTAGCGCCCCCATGGTGCAGTCCCACCTGGCTGCATTGAAAACGTTCTTGATATCGAGCGTCGCTACTAGACAGTATTGCTTCTCACCGTTCTTCCGCCTGTCACCGGAGATCGCATCCCTTGCAAGTTTCACTACCAAGTCAATAGCGTCGAGCGTGTAGCGCCCTTTGCGGAAACCATACTGCTTATCTGATAAGCTTTTTCTCAGTTACTTTCTTCGATTCTCCCGTGGATTATTCGTTCCAGGACTTTGCCAGCTGTATCAAGCATGCAGAGTGGACGGTAGGATGAGGGTTCATCCGGCGGTTTCTTCCCTTTGGGGAGGAGCACCAGTCTCTGCTGCTTCCACTTTTGAGGGAAGGTGCCCTCCTGGAGACATGTGTTGTACATGTTCAGGAACATTCCTGGCACTGCGTTAATGGCTGCCTTGAGCGCGACGTTGGGGATACCGTCCAGCCCTGGGGCGTTCGTGTTTCCCACTTTCGCACACGCTCTCTTCAGCTCTTCGGCTGTCACCAGCGGGATCGATTCCTCCTTATCCTGCTCGTCATGGTGGTCGCATTCGGTCTGCTGCGGAAAAACCGCTGAGACAATTTTACTCAGTAAGTCGGGGCACGTTGGCGGGGGCATCAGCTGGCTCTTCAGCCGGGTCATAACCACCTTGTATGGCCTCCCCCATGGATCACCTTCTACCTCTACCAGGAGCTCATACCAGCACTGTCTCTTACTGCCTTTGATGGCTTTGGCAAGCCGCCGCCGTGCCACCTTGTGCTCCGCCTCCAGCTGATCAGAATCCGGTTTATCTCGACCACGCTGGGATAGTCTCCTTGCGCGAATACACGCCTGGCGGAGCGAAGCAACAGTGTGGTTCCCCCAATACATCGGGGGACGCTGGTTTGTGGAGCGCTTTCGAGGCATTATGGCATCGCAGCCCTCGGTGACCCCCTCATAACCTCCTCTACTCTTTGCGTGGCGCTACCCTCTCCGATTGGTCCATCATCTGAGTGCTGCGCGAAACAGGTTCGGGTCAAACATGCTGGTCTTCCAACCGAGTGAGTTTTTCTTCTTTGGTGCCGGTCCGGAAATTTCCCGGTCGACCAATACCTCCCAGGAGATCAGCCGAATATCGCTATAGTTATAGACATCAGTCATCTTCCACGAGCTGTTCCTTATTCCCAGATTGCTGCTGACGAACGTAAGGTCCACAATAGAGCTCCTTTCTTCCTCTCATGAAAGTCGGTTCACCACCGCTATTCATTAAGACGACATCCAGACAAGACATTGCCTCAAGTAGCACTCGACCTTTTGGGTTTGTCTCCTTACTTCCCCAGTCAACTTCCCAAGCGTTAAAGTCTCCCGCGATTGCCACGGGGAAGTGCTCTTTCACGTCTTCGACCAGCCTGTCAAGGAGGTCGGTGAATTCGTCGAAAGCTAGGCTAGGTGGAGCATAGCAGCTGTAGAAATGGATATTCCGCAGCTTAGCTCTGACAAAGCCCTTCTCTGTGCTGTTGACAACGTCCTGGAAAGGTAATTCACCGCAGGACCAAATTACAGCTTTTTCCGGTAGAGTCAGACACCCAGGGTTGAGTGCTGAGTTGCCTATACAGTTCCGAAATGACTAAAAGATCTGGCTTCAGCACCCGCACAGTCTGCATGAGCAGGTCCTGTGCCACCTCGCAATGATTGAAGTTGTGATCAAGTACTCTCATCGACGATTAGTTGTTAGCGCCTAAAGTGCTTCCTTAAAGACTGCGCACCTGCTGCTACCAGCTACATGATGGCAGTTCACCTCCTTCCTTCTTTCCGTGCACAGGATACAGCGCGCATCCTTTGTGCACTCGGCAACTTTGAGGTCGTTCTCACAGCATCCAATTCAGCTCCTGGATCTGTCGACCTCACTGGTGCATCTGGAGACGAGGTGTCCAAAGTGCCAACACTTGAAGCACTTTATGGGTCTTATCACCTCTTTGATGCGGTCTCGCACCCATCCAATGCGAATATTTCCCTCCTCGTCGATGATCCTCCGAGCGATTTCAACTGGAAGCCTAACAGCCGCTATTTGGGTTGCCCCATACGCTCTTCGCAGAGATTTAACTGCTTCTACTGTTATCTCACAGCTTTCACCTGCCGCTTTTTGAAGCACGTCTGCAACGTCCCACTTTGTGGCAGTCTCCTCGATGTCCCTGATCTCAAGGTCGACTTCCTGCATCTTTCTCAAGACCTCCGCATCTTCTTTGAGAGCGTCTGCCATCAGCCTCCGCAGTTCGTCAGTCCTGGCAGCACTCTTCTTGTTGAAGACAATCAGAAGCTGACCAGTGTTTGTCCTGCGAATCTTCTGGATGCTATCTCCAATCTTTTCCTCAGAGACATCTTACTTGACTTTCCTGAGAATGTCAGCATAGGATTTGCCTTCATTAGCTCGGATCACCAGTGCTTTAGATAATACTATCAACGATGCCCGCTGCTTCTCGAGTTGCTTCTTTCTGACCTTTTTTCGACCTTCCTTCTAGCTAGGAGCTCGGTCTTCCACAAGTTCGTTTGTGTGCTGAGACTCCGTCGAGTCATCGCACTGTTTATTTTTTTGCCTTCTTTATTTCCACTGAGATCGGGGTTCGCTCTTTTCGTTTTGCGCCGCTCCTCATCGACATCATCGACTTCGGCGTCAGAGCTATACTTCGCGCAGCCATTTCCGAGTCCTTCCTGTTCAACGATGGCGAAGTCTGAGCAGTTCTCTCCAAAAAATGCCGAGAGGCAAAGAGCTCTAGGACCTCCTCGTCCAGCTGTCCGCATCCTCCTGAATGATCCAGCAAGGCTATGCGCAAGGGAGTGCGTCTCACTGTTGACGTTTCTCCTACCCTCTAGGTGCATCAGCAGCTTAGCGATCAGCTGTTCGTGCCGCCCCCACACGGTTTGCCTCTTGATTAGGTGCTCGTCGTGCACCTCCTTCATTCCACTCGTAGCAAATGAGGCCAATTGGTCAACCTGTTCGATGTGACGGTCGCTGGCTGATGACATCCCGGAGCCCGTCTTTACACTCCCGTCGGACGCCGGTATTGAGGTATCCCTCCTCTGCACCGTAAACGTTAATTTTGTACCTAAGTTCTCCATCAATTGTTTTTTATTCGGGGTCTACTCCCCTAGCTGGATTTTGGTCCACCCCGAGTATGTAATACTTTCTACAAACTATAACCTAAGTGATCGTTTGAACGTATGGCAACTACGCAAAGTTTGTCATTCAAACCAATATATTATTATTATTATTATTAGCACCGCGTCTTACTACCCGTTCGGTTATACGCACTTACACTAATATGTAATGGTAGGGTGATTGTGATATGAAATGAAGGACCTACAGTTTAACGTGGAATCCGAACCACGGTGGAGGCCTNATTATTATTATTATTATTAGCACCGCGTCTTACTACCCGTTCGGTTATACGCACTTACACTAATATGTAATGGTAGGGTGATTGTGATATGAAATGAAGGACCTACAGTTTAACGTGGAATCCGAACCACGGTGGAGGCCTGGCATTCCTCACATTCACAAGTTGTGATTAATACACATCTTGTCAGAGGTGAAGGAAGGGTTTGGAAATCAGATAAATCTGTGCCAGGACCGGGGATTGAACCCCGGCCGTCAGCATAGAAGTCTGACACCTTACAAGTAGACCGACAGGTCACCCAAACCAATATAATCAAGTTTTAAGAATTATTATACTTACTGACCTTTCAATATAATATGGTTTCTGAAACCAATATACAAGTTAATAGCCAATTTAAATATAGTGTAGTCATGGCCGATAGTTAACAACATGTATGATAACTACATATTTAAATATTGTATTCATATTTGTACAGTATTACCAGTAAAATTGGATTGTATATCCTTTAATGTAAATGTTTCTTCAGGCCAGTGTGGTATAATACTTCACTATTTTCAAAAATTTACACTTTTATTCATCAGAAACATGTTTTCACATTAGAATATTGAAATAAACCGTTAAATCTGTCCCCCCACAATGAAAAAGGCGATAAACTTGAGCGTCACGCTTTGGTCCTTGGCAATGCATATGTTTATGTCCATCCAGTACAATAGGCTACAGAGATAACTGGCTCTAACCCAATCACAAAATTTCCAACTTATCAACGTAAGCTCTTGTGCTAAAGTTCAACTCATCTCTAAATTGTCTGCTCGTTTACATAATCTACCAATTTCGTTTCTGGCATTTGTTTTTTTTATTTAAGATGATATTTCATCCTGTTTATTCCTCAAGTACAATCTTACAGTTATTATTTGTAACACAATATTTGCCTCCTTTCCTCAGATCGGATATCTCGCTTCATTCCGAAAACCGTCATTTGTTCTTAGATACTGTATTGTATGTACCAAACACAATTTCAAAATAATAACAAAGCTGCTGTTTTAATATTACGTTTTGATGAGTAAAACGTGTAGGTAAATATTAAAATTCCCTATATCGATAGTTTATTTAAGTTTTTATTCGTTTAAGTCAACTCCAACCTTTGATGGCTTCCTCAAATCCAGGGGATTGGAGGTTGTAGGATCAGCAATTTCTACGGTAGTCCAAACCATCCTGACCCTCACCTTTCTACGCCCATGTTGAATCACTTTGTTTTTTAGTAACTTGTCTGTAACTTGAGCCACTCTTTACTGGATTCATATCAACTTTATTTGTCTAAAAATTGCTCCAAATCATGTGTGCAACTTTCCCACGCAGCCTTCCTAATATTATTTAAAGCGTTTCTGGCAGATTGTCTAATAGTTAACATCTATCCTTTGTACCATCTTGTTTTAATACCAATCACTGCCTTCAAATTTATTTTAAGATTACATTTTGGATTCTATCTCGCAACCTCTCATTGCAACCAATGTGTTCTATTTTATAATTTAGGAAAAATTAAGGAATTTACAATTATATTTTCTCCAGGTTACTTCTCTGCATATGCCATCAAATATGTTTAGATGCATTGCTAAAGTTCTTTAATAAAGCATTATTTTATGTTAAATACAGTGGTGTAACTCGGGTGAGCCATATGCCATCAAATATGTTTAGATGCATTGCTAAAGTTCTTTAGTAAAGCATTATTTTATGTTAAATACAGTGGTGTAACTCGGGTGAGCCATATGCCATGGGCGACGATTTTTTTTCAGCTATATTAGCAAGAATAGAACAATTTTTTTTAACTAAAAATAGTTTTTATTTTTATTTAACCGTATTAAAACTTGTAACCAGTTTGAGTAACCAATATAAGAATCCAGCCAACTTTTAAAGAACGGTTTTCAAAGGGCTGCATTTTTTAATTGCCCTGGATGCTATCGGCTCTAGTTACTTGGTTAAATAAATAGTTTCTTTCTATTCTGCCATTTTATATATGTTTTTCTAATTCCATTGTATTTATCTTCGATACTTATTTAATTTAATAGACCTGTTTGTTTTTCCCAAAAAAAAAGGCTTTCACATTCTCCCCCTCCCCCAAACATAATGATCTAGGAATTATATGTAATTCTACACTAAACAGTACTCTAATGACTAAAATTAAAAATAATATTTTGCTACATCTGGCAACCTTGGATTTCATTCTCCACGGCGTTTTTTTTATAAGATGATTAGAAAGAGAGAGAGTTCTAGACTGTTAGTGTAGTGGTTCCGTTACCTACTTACCTATTGCCGCTAGCTGGAGTATTTTAATCTTGAACCTTGAATGAAGGAAGTTATGGTCGGTCAAGGTGTATTGAGGTCTTTGACGTGAGTGAGTACGCATGCGTATAACGGAAGAAATGACACGCGTAACCAGTGAAATAAATTAATTCTATAACATAGTCATTTGAATGTTAATTTCTGGCGTATATGGTTTTGTTTGTTTAAGTAACGTGTTTATTTGGTGAAGATTTCATTGTGCGTAATATCTCATACAATAAAATTCATCGCTATGTTCACCATATTAGAAGGTGTCGGACTAGTTTGTATAACTGTTGTTGGACTTCAGTTTTGCCGTATTATTTACAGAATAACCTATAATTCTATTATAGGACCATTTTTCAAGAAGAATGTTGATTTTACTCAATATGGACGTTGGGCAGGTGAGTTCATTATTTAATTAAGGAATATATGCCAATTTATTTAATTTAAATTATTCGTTAAGCCCTATTGGAAAACTTATTCATTTCAAAAACAGCAAGTCATTGATATTACTCGCCTTTTTATTTAATGACCATCGTTTAATAGTTTGGATTTCTTTTAAAAATATATTTATATACATTTAAATATGTTGAATGGCCTTCCTTCACCAATTGTTTTTAAGGGCCAGTTGCATGAACTAATATGGCATATTTAAGCTGATTTACAATTGTATTTCAAACCTCACTTTTATTTGCACTAAAAATTATAAGGCCTTTAGTCAAACTAACCAAAAATCTATTTAACTTTAAACCATATTATATTTTTGAGTTTAAGGACGAGGAATTTTGAATTGGTTTGTTGCTTAACATTATTAATACTGGCATGCATTATTTTTAAGAATTGACACATCAGAAATAGTCTTAAGTTACAAGCATACATATTAAACATGTTAAGCCTATTTTATTATTTCCTCCTATAATTAATTGTTTGCGGTCTAAACCACTATACCATATTAATGGATATGCCAACTTGATCCTTCCATGTTAAATATTATATCATTTTAGTTCCAGCCTATTTCATTCATTCTCATTTAAATAATTATTTTCATGAACATAAACAAATTACAGATGTTAAACATTTAGCTATTACTCACTAACACTTAAATACCTATGGTACAATTTTGGGACTATTACAGCCCTATTATTCTTTTAATTATTTACCCAATTCATCAGATTGGTGTGTTCCAGGCAATGTTAATATATGGCGGTACAGTGTTGTCACTTGAGGCGATTATGCCTAGGCCTACATAGTCTACCCTCAGCCAATTTTGGTAATACCGGTATTTAAATATTGGTAGGCCTATTCTTTGATTAATAACTAGAAGCTTATTTATGTTAACAGTTAACCTTGCTCACTCCATTCAAAAAATGCTACGAGCTAATCATGTTAACCCCTTCACTCAGTGTTATTTTGCTGTACTACATTAAATTGGTTATGGTATATTTTTAAAAAATGTGAAGAAAATAAATTAAGTTAATTTTATATGTATTTAAATAGCAAAATTATTATATTCTTAAATTAATTTACATATCAAGTTTATTAATAATTTTATTAGGCCTTTCCAGACAGTTACTAAGCTAGAATATGTTTAGTTCTAAACAATTATGGGTTTGTTTCATTATTACCATATTATTTGTTATTGACATTGAAATTGAAAAACTCTAGACAGCAGTAAGGAAGAAAGTGTATAGTGTATTTTGTTATTATTATTATTATTATTATTATTATTATTATTATTATTAACACCGCGCCTTACTACCCGTTCGGGTTATACACACTTATGCTGATGTGTAATGGTAGGGTGATTGTGAGATGAAATGAAGGACCTACAGTTTAACGTGGAATCCGAACCACGGTGGAGGCCTGGCATTCCTCACATTCACAAGTTGTGATTAATACACATCTTGTCAGAGGTGAAGGAAGGGTTTGGAAATCAGATAAATCGGTGCCGGGACCGGGGATTGAACCCCGGCCTCCAGCACAGAGATCTGACACCTTACCCCTAGACCACCAGGTCACCCCTGTATTAATGGCTGAGAATGAAAGTGTCTTGCAGAATGCAATTTAAAAATCATTTGAATGTGGTGACAGGAAGAATGGATCTTTGTGCCTATAAGGGTATTCAAAACTAAAGTGATAGGTTTCGATAAGGACGGGACAAGGAATTATTGTTAGCTTAGTATAACTAAAAACCGTTGAAACAAGTGAACGATTTTGTGTATTTATATTTGTATGTGTTGCCTAGTTGTAAAAATGGAAGGATATATGGTAAAATCAACGGATGGGTTAATGCATCTTGAAGAGTACTGTAGTTGGATGTTTGTGGTCTATTGCAAAGAATGATGTATTATTGAGAGAGGCAAATATGGCAGTATATAAAAGTATGTTAACGCCAACATT
The DNA here is from genome assembly GCA_902141375.1 of Timema poppense. Taxonomy (NCBI): domain Eukaryota; kingdom Metazoa; phylum Arthropoda; class Insecta; order Phasmatodea; family Timematidae; genus Timema; species Timema poppense. Next base: position 36,673 of record CABFOV010005009.1, on the reverse strand, counting down.
GTTGTTTGGATGTGGAATGTGGATTTGTCAGGAGAAACATGAGCACCAAGGTGAATGAGGTAAGAATGAGATATATCTAAGAAATATATGTGGAAAAACTTGTATGGACAGAGTTCGGTAATGAATGGGTGCTGTGGGAGTGCAGATTGAGACGGTATCCAATAGAGCAATTTAAAAGAGGCATCTTATGTTGGTTTGGGCAGGTTGAAAGGTTGACTGTGGATTGAGTGATGAAGCAAATTAATGATGTGTGTGCATTAAAAGGAAGGGGTAGGCCATGCAAAACACAATTAAATGTTGTAGGCATATGTGTAAAAAAAAAGAGAAATGCTAAGAATAAATGAGCATGTATGACTGTTGTTGAAGGGTAGGAAAGTGTGGATAAAGTTAGTTAGGGTAGATTTAGTACAGAGTTTTTCTCAGCTTTATGTAGGCCCTACAGGTTTTTGCCTATAGTGTACTTAGGTATGTTTATATGTAAAAGAGATTAGGACAATGATAACTCATTATTTCTTGAAAGAAAAAAGTTGTAAATTATTTCTAGCTGGAAAATAAACCAGTAAAGTAATTTTTTTGTTACAATTCCTTCAGTCCAATAGAACACTTGATCTCTTCAGCATTAGTCTCCGCCCACTCATGGTCCCTACTTTGACATTTAAAAAATCTTTTACTTGTTTGTGGTTAGTTTGATCAGCAAGTTATATGCCAATTCACCATTATATTCAAACAACTTTAAAGGCTCCGAATTTTCACATTTGCTTGAAGACCAAGATTTGTTTAGAAAGGAAATCTGCTCTTATGTGAACCAAACGGCCCCTACTCATCACTTGCTTCAATGATTTTACTCTGGTATAGTTTAAGACTTTATTTTCACATTGTTTATCCTCATATCCCTTGAAATGTGCTAAGCTTATTACATGGTGACCACTGATCAGGAAAACTGGGAATTATGCTTGCATTTTGTGTCTCAAGGAAAACCTCTGGAAAAGTGTTTTAATTCTACCGATTGTCAAGAATTTAATGGTGAGGACCACTCTTAATAATTAGGCTCCTAGGGACAGAGGCCTACAAATAAAAAAAAAATCACCATAGATAGACCACTACAAATACAGTAGCCCCATCGCTTCTTTGGTACTGACTGACAGTTCACAGCCGACTTCTGACAGTCAACATTTGGGTACATACCTAAATTTTGACTGTCAGAAGCGACAGCTGCTAAACACATGTTTTTGCAGATCATATGGTTCGGCGTAGGGATACATAATTTGGTCTGGTAACTTTTCAAAGCTGTGAGCTGTCAGTCAGCACCAAAGAAGTCATGGGGCTACTGTAGCTTCTATAAGCATCTTATTTACTAAAATTTCCCAGGCAAGCTTCTAGAGACATCTAATTAAAAAAAAAAAAAATCCATGATAGGACAACTCAAAATAGCTTCTAACACTATCCAAATTTTATAAGAAAATGGGGGAGGATCACTTCTAGTGTCTTAGAGTGGAGCCTAATTTTCAAAATGTTTCCAGATGAGGACTTCTAAAAATAGCTTCTAAGCACATTCAGTTCTCGAACATTTTTTGGGGTTGAGTCCCCACACTTGGGAGACAGTTTTTTTTTTAAATTTCTATCTTTCTAATACCCCTCAGGCTACACACTTAAGGTTCTACCACCACTGGGTGTAGCACATTTGTATACACACTACTGTTTATGCCTTCTACCAGCTGCATGGTCTAAGGCATCACTCTCACAATGGACTGGACTGCAAATGACGAGGAGATCGAGGCTCAAATCTCCGTTGTGTGTATTGAGGGTAGTTTTCCACTCTCCCTCCATGCAAATGGAGATATACTTCTTTTAAATTAAACCATCCTTATCCCTAACTCGGTGTAATTAGTAAATATGTGTATAACCTAAACAGACACGGTGCTAAAAAAACTTGCCTACTCTTTACTTGTGATTGAGTTTACATCTAAGGGGAGAAAAATATTTTCTGATCTAGACCTTATAGGGACCCTACACGGTCAGTAAAACTGCCAATCTTAAAAAAACACTGACAATAATAATGATCGTGTAGGGGCAATACTGATAGACTAATGGTCGCATTGATGAAATTACTAAATTTATTCAAATTTGCTAATCACATAAGTATCACTCCATCAGTCTTGCAAGTGAGGGGAGAGAGACAGTAATACTGACTGTGCTCATAATCATAAGTATTTACTTCAGTCTTGTGTCCTCGTACAGCTAGTATTATTACTGCAAAGTTTTTTTTGTTTTTTTAGCACCACGTCTCGCTACTCATTTGAGCTATACATCTATATAGGGCGACTAATTACACCAATTGGTTAAGGATGTTTATCCATATTTCCATGGAGAAGCAAAAAGACATTTTGAAAATACCACCCTCAGTACAACCAATCAAGATTCGAATCCCCCATCTCCCCATCATCAGCTGTATAGTCTATTGCGAAAGTAATGCCCTAAACCCTGATGCAACTAAATCGGGTTGTTTTTCTCATATGCTAGTTGTTGCACTAACTGCACTTTGCATGTAGGAGCTGGGACTGATAAAAATATTGGTCTCAAACAAATACTGATGCATACTGTCGGTCCTAGATATACGGTTTTGTTTGTTTTTTAAAAGGTGTCTTTATTAAGCAACCAAGGACTGACAGTCTGACTGATCATGTAAGGTCCCTGTTAAAATTAAGTGTGATGAGGGCAGAAAATGTAAAGTAATCCCATGGTTGTACCTTGAATATTTTTTTGAGGGAAAGGTAGGGGTACTATCTGCAGGGTCTCGTCGTGAAATCTCCCAATAGGAGATGACTTATGACTTTTTATTTTTTTAGAAAAATCTAACTGGAAGTAATTTAAAAGGTTTTAAGACATAATTAAGGTTGTAGTTAGTATGAATGGTGTAGGACTCAAATAGTGTACTTATCTGGGGATTGAGTAGAAATACGGGATAACAAAAATTGCTCAAGTATTAACATTTGGTTGCTTATTAAAGACACCTTTTACAAAACAAACAAAACAGAATATCTATCAATTTATAACACAGGTCGGGGATCTGGTGGTCTAGGGCTAAGGTGTCTGACTTCTGTACTGGGGGTCCGGGGTTCAATCCTCGGTCCACGGCACAGATTTATCTGATTGCCAAACCCTTCCTTCACCTCTGACAAGATGTGTATTAATCACAACTTGGGAATGTGTGGAATGCCAGGCCTCCACCGTGGTTCGGATTCCACGTTAAACTGTAGGTCTTCCATTTCATTTCGCAATCACTCTACTGTTAAACATATTATTGTAAGTGCGTATAACCTGAACGGGTAGTAAGACGCGGTGCTAATAATAATAAATAATAATAATAAAACACAGGTCTACTTAAATAATTTAATTAATTTGAAAATTTAATTGGTTTCAGACTCAATTGAGCTTTCCAATTTCTCTATCAGTTTAATTTATGTTTTTGGACACATTAAAATGTTAAGCTGGCCATACCATTGATATGATTATACTTTTTCTCTTAGATTCCTTATTATAGTTTCCCTTTTTAAGATCTACCGTACCCCTAGTTCTAAACTTTCACACCTTTTAAACTTTAATAACAGAGTTCATCCTTTTATTACTAGTGTGCATGATAGCAAGTTAGTTAACTAATCCCATTTCCTGGTTACTGGCCCGAACTGATTGGTTCACAGCAAGGGCAGATCCAGGGTCTCTTGTGGGGGGGATTGGTTTTAATAAGGCTTCGTAAAGTATAAATTTAATAATTTTAATTAATACATATTTTAATTTATAATAACTATAATAATAAAGAAGCCTTGTAAGAAAAAAACTATTCCTACTAACAAATTTATAATTTGATTATGGTAGAAAAAAACATAAAGCAAAAAGTCACTGTCACAATAAAAGTAATAAAAATGTTCTTGGGGTCTAAAATGATTAACTTAATAGAAAAAAAGTATTTTAATACAAATACTTGGTAATCATACTAAACTTAGTAATTTATTACTGGGTTGAAAGAGCTATTGATAAGGTCATTCAGGAGATAGAGTGAGTTAGGAGTTAGTCATTATTTACAACATTAAGGTATTGGTTTCAATATTCTTATTTTATATTCAGGGGATAGAGTGCAGGAGGGCAGGCGACCATTCCCCCTCCCCCCTAGATCCACCACTTGTTGACAGTCTGGAGCTTGGTTTGAACTAAATTTCAAAGATTTAATTAACCATCGTGTTTCATTCCAAGAACATTTCTAAATTGAATTGCTTTTAGTGTATAGTTTGCTAGATTATTATTGGTTGCGTGTCTGAAACCCACATTGGCTGGTTCCCAAACTTTTAGAATGGTGTACCACTCAAACAATTTCCATATTTTGGAGTCCCACTAAGATAATGCTGTATATATACTATTTAGATACATTTTTAATAACACCCAGTAATAAAATGACAAAACACCATTTTATAGATTAACAGTTTTTTATTTATCATCATTTAGGGTGTAGCTATGATTAATTAATTGCTATTTCATTTTCATACTATAAATATAATTGATTTTATCAAGCTTATTTTAATTTTATGTGTGATGAAAGTTGAAAAAATGTAGAAAACTATTACCGTAGGACAGCAGTTTATAAGCTGTCTAATAAATATATATATTAATTTTTGCTAGGCCAATAATTGTATTTTACCACGCACTATAATTTGTCTATAAAAAAATAATGAAAAATATTTCCTTTGGCTTATATACCACAAGTCTCAGCAAAAATAAAAATCTCCTTCCTTAACATTTTTTTTATAGTTTAGTTAGCATTGTCCCTAAAATAGTACAAATTTAAATGTTTTGTTTTGGCATCTTTTTTTTATTGTATTCCTATACAGAATTCCATATTCATGGTATTATTTTCTTAATCTATTAAAACGTTTCAGAGCTAACAAATTACTGTTACGGAAAGACACATTTGTTGGGCCTATATAGCCCCTATGAGTGTTTACAATAATAAAACAGCTTATTAAGGAAATCTAGAATAAATTACATATTAATACATTGGTGACACTGATGTATCAAGTTACTCCATAATTTAACAGCAGGCACATACATTCTTGTAAAGTTTGTATCTAGCAAACAACAGGAATTTCTTTATGTCTGCACATCATATAAGCAGCTTCCACCAAACTATGAGTTCCAAGCAATGGGGATGAAGTGTCTTGATGCAAGTAAGGCATTGTTTCAGCCAGATTATAGAGACAATATATCAGTAGAAGATATGGGAGATATTGTTAAAGTTCTTCCAATACCCACAATATTATGTGTAAGGTAGCCTACAGCTTCACTAGCCCCATTAACATCTTGGAAAAATAAACTTTGCATATTATTGAGCTATGTGTTTAAAACGATCCAACCAATAATTTATTTGTTTAACATATAAAACCTAATGTGTACTGAGATAGTTTTGTATTTCCTGTACAAAACTAAGTTATCATGTAGTTCAAACTTTGCACTGAGTGCTAGACAAATCTTTCTTGCTATAATTTGTTCTAGAAGGCTATATTTTTTTATGAATTTTTATTCACTAGATTTACATTATGACAAACTTGTATGTTTATAAAATAATTACCACAAAATATTGGTAAATATTGCCTTCAAGCTAGTTTAAACACAATTACAACACAATTTTCCTCCCATAACAATAGTGTAGGCCTATTTGTAATTTTAATAATTCCTGGGGCCAAAAAATTAGTGATCCATCCCACCGTCAGACTGTTACTAATAACATCTTTTTTTTATTAACTAATTTTTGCAATTTCGAATAATAATCACGTTGGCTTTGAACCACCCAAAATGGCTGCCGACCATTTTCCGCTGTATTTAAAATATAACCATTTTATAACAACGGCAGACTCTTACAAATATCTTCAAAATAACCATTTTATAACAACGGCAGACTCTTACAAATATCTTCCAAATAACCATATTTTTGACAATTCCTGGGCCCGACCCCGAAGCTGGGACCCACTCCATTGATCCCAAGACCGGCTATGGTCTCTAGGGCATGAATATAACATATTGTCACAGGTTCCTGCTGTTACGCATGATGTGTTTTATTCATACGGTCAGCTCCTGCTTTACAACACCCATTCAGTATTATTACTGTCAACTATTGAATCTTTTTAACTCACAAGAGTCATCAAAATATATAGCTGTCATTAGCAACAGCCCATTCTGGTGTGTGCAAACACAAACTGCATACGTGGTCGAGCTCCTTACTAAATCACCATTTTGACCTAAGACAACAAAACTCTGTTAACTCCATTATGTGAGGATATTGCCAAAGTGTAAAATTCCTTTAAATTGCACAAAATTTTAATTTTACTATATCCTTTGTTTACTCTGTAAGGTAGCAAGATTACAGTAGCCCCATGGCTTCTTTGGTTCTGACTGACAGCTCACAGCTGACTTCTAACAGTCAACATTTAGGTATAGACCTACATTTTAACCGTCAGAAGTGACAGCTGATAAACACATGTTTTTTCAGATCATATGGTTCGGCGTAGGGATACATAATTTGGTCTGGTAACTTTTCAAATCTGTCAGCCAGCATCAAAGAAGCCATGGGGCCACTGTACCTTGCATTATTCCACTTTGGTATAGCGTATCAGTCAAAGTGTAAACCTATTATAAGACTGCTACAATTCAGGGTAAACAGTCTAGTGGTTAACTCTGATATTGTTTTTGGATCCTGGCAACTACCTTGAATTTTCATTGTGTTCATAAAATTGTTTTCCAGTATTTTCAGGTCTTTTTCTAGTATATTATGGAGTCACTGCAAGTAATGGTTTTTTCCATAATAGTTGCTTGTGTGATTTACTTAATCAAACACATTAAATTGATCAACTTTTTTTTAACCTTAAAGCTTGATCAAGATTTAAAATGTAATTATTGGTCTACCTAAAAACATAGCCTTTCTTTCATTAAAAAAATGAGTTTATCAAAATCATATACCTTTACTGCAAATTGTTAAGTGGTCTAGGGGTAAAGGTGTCAGACTTCTATGCTGGTGACTGGGGTTCAATCCCCGGTCCCAGCAAAGATTTATCTGATTACCAAACCCTTCCTTCACCTCTGACAAGACATCTTGTGAATGTGAGGAATTCCAGGCCTCCACCGTGGTTCGGATTCCACGTTAAACTGTAGGTCCTCCATTTCATCTCACAATCACCCCACCATTACACATTAGCGTAAGTGCATATAACCCGAACGGGTAGTAAGACGCGGTGCTAATAATAATAATAATGTTAAGTGGTTCATCCTCATCACTGTTATTTCTTACCCTTTACTGGATTTAAATTACTTTTTAAAGTATGTGAGATGACAAAGAATGGAATTTTAATGTAGACCATACAAAAGTAGTCAAACTTGTATTTGATTTATCAACTGACATTTCTTGTTCTATTATTTTGGATGTCAATTCTTCATCACTAAGCTCCTTTTAGGGAAGGGTGTTTCTGTCACAGCGTATAGTTGCAGCAATCCTCTTGTCACACTGGCAACATATCTTAAAATCCAGGGTCCACGATTACCTAGTTTTGCTCATCTAATTAATACATATTCTACAATCAAGGTTTTAGAATGTTTTCTAAATATGTTGTAAAGTCTTTCTTTAAATAAAATACTGTTATAAAGCATCCTAAATATGGTTGCATATTAAAAAGAAATGCACTACAACATTGGCCAATCGGCTTACAGTGTTAAACCTGTATTGCACTAGGGTTTAAGGTGTTAGACCTGTATTGCACAAGGTCACTATTAAAAGAGATGCATGAGGTTGAATCAATTTCTTTGCTTATAGCCAGCCTAATTGAAGACTTGAGACGCAATGAAAAAAAAATCAATTTATTATGTGCTGGCTTACCACATGTGTTTTTCATTTGTATGACTTGGATAAATTAATTAAATAATCACTTGTGCTGTATGTAAATGATGTCCCACCAATAATGAAACTTTAGTCAAACTCATGGGTCGACAGCCACTCTTGGCACGCGGAACGATTTTAATAAAAAAATATAAAAGCTTTATTTTTAATTAAAATCATTTATGTGAATAATAATTTTAATAATGCACTTTATGTTTCATTGATTCAATTGTTTTGTTTCAAAATTTGAAAATAATGTCTTAAGAACTTAAATTTTGCAAAACATGTTTATAACTCTTGTATTTATTCTGATTCATCTGAATTATATTAAAATATTAAATATTCAAGAATCAGCTATTTAATGTATTCAATCTAGAAACATTTACATTTCACAAGACTAACTTAAATTTGTTTTAATAGTTGTATTAGTTAACTAATATACAAATATAAACAATTTGGGTGGGCTTAGGTTGTTTGGCACACTGAGTGACTTTGCAATATTACTTAGGCACAACATTAATAAAAGGTGGCCGACTCCAGGTATAACTCCTTTTCTTTCTTGATTCCCATGAGAGGATGTGGGACATAATCGTTTTGAACATTACCTATGCATCTTGACTGTGCCATCCACCAGTAGTAATGGAAAAGCCTATTTAATTGATCATATGTTCAAATACTTAAATGTTAGTGAGAATAATATTTGTGTATGTTGCATGAGAACCGGTTAGGTTTGCAGTGCTTAGGATGGAAACTTAGATCATTTGTAAACAATTCAGAAGAAATATGAATTGTGCCCTCTCTTTGCCATCATATAGATTTGCAAGTGCATCAATCTGTAGTGTTTTATCTTTAATAAGTATGGAATAATATTATTAATATCTACCCTGTGTTTTGACTATATGCGAAAACCACACCCTTTCAATTAAGGGTGTCTATAAGTCATGAAATCAGATTTTGGTCATGAAAGTCATATAAAAGTCATGAAATTTTCTTCTAGGTCATGAATTTTTGTTAGTCATTTGATTGTTCAGGTAAGAATAATATTTTACTATACTAACTTTGATCAAAATCATTTTAAATTTACAACTACTTCCCAATGATGACATAGTTAAAAATGAGTAAAATTTTGGAAATCAGAAGTCAGGAAATTTTAATCTAATATTTTTTTTAGCACTTAACGAAGTTTTATTGGTAGCTATTGTGTTCTTGGCATTTCTTACTACCCTCTTCTTTGAATGTCTTTTATCTTAATATTTTCTTATCTCTGGTCTTATATAATAGAAGAAATTATCATTTAAACGTAATTTAATGACATAAACAATTTTTAAAATTTTAATCATGAATATTTATGTATAGGGAATGAAAAAGGTATGAAATTTTGTTTACATATTTCAGTAGATATGCTGATGCTAAATCTTGAAACCTTACACACTTTCAAAGCAAAAACTTCGTATTATTTCATAGCCATGTAAACTGAACATTGTCAAGTTTCATGAATTTTTGAGATTGTGGGTGCCATGGCTCTTTAAAATAACTTAGAATTATTCCCTACTGACTTGTTATCACAAAAATTAATTTGGTGGAACTTTCCCTTAATGATATGTAAAGAAATCACCACATTAAACATACACTGAAAGGAATTTTACTTTTATGCGGACATAGTGGAGTATATTCTAAACATTAACTCGAGATTACATTATTCATGATACAAGCATGGAAACAGATATGTTTAAATTTGATACTCTTTAGTAACTTCACTTTCCAATGTCCTTTCTTCAGAGGTTGAGCCTTGCAGATTGCTTAATTACGCGGCCACTCCTAGTAGAGGTCAATCGAGCTGGCGTACCTCTTGAGGCTGACTCTTCGTTGATAGGCTGCCTCATATTCTAGAGTAGGTCCAAAGGCTTACTCCTGGGTGAGATTCTTTAATGAGGAGGGCTGGTTCTCTTTTCTTGAGTAGGTGACTCAAACTGACTTCCTGGGTGAAGTGGACGGTGCAGATAACAATGGGGGCTCAGATGGATCAACTGCTATTGACCTTCTAGATGGTCTCGGATTTGAGCTTGGAGTTTGGCTACCATTTGTGTTCATATTTTGTCTATTAAGTTTCTCCCCCACTGGCCTCGTCTGATCCACATGGCAGAAATAGGTGGTATCCCCTTGTTTTATTAAATAATGTAAATCCACCTTTTTTTCTCTGGGTTTCTGTAGGAACGGAAAGCGACATTTGACCCTTCCTCGAAAATTCTTGAAACATCCACAGGATCCTGGGAACACCGCTGAAGGGCCATTGGACCTAAGGGCTTTACTAAATCAATACGGCTCCTTAGTGTACGTCCCAAAAAGAGAGATGCAGGAGATACCCCAGTGATGGAGTGGGGAGTCCTCCTATAGGCTATCAGGAATTAGTTATACAATCACTAATATTTATTCACTCAGTATGGCTGCTTTGAGAGAGGCTTTAAAAGTCTGCACTCCCCTCTCCGCTAAACCATTGCAAGTGGGATGATATGGTGCAATCAATTTTTGTTTGAGTCCTAACTTCGGAACAGAAGTTTGAGAATTCTGAGCTGGTACATTGAGGGTCGTTATCTGATACATTGAAGTGGGAAAGAACAAAATTTGTAAAAAAAATTTAGCAGTTTTATTGTTGTTGTAGAAGTTAGATTTTTTACAGGGTGAACATCAACCCACCTGCTGAAAGCATCAACAATATTATGAAAATACATGCTTTTGAGAGGGCCTGCATAATCTAAATGGAGCCTATCCATGGGTGTTGAAGGGCATTGCCACTCGTGGTAGGATATCTTGGCTGGGTTGTTTTTCATCAGCAAGAAAAAAGTTTGAAATCATTTTCTCAATATCCGAATCAATTTTAAGCCACCACACAAAATTTTGTGCCAATGCTTTGTTCTTAACCACTCCCATATGCCTCTCGTGTAGCTCTTCTGATACTCTAGATCTTAGTTATGTGGGTATGTACACCTGCTGGCCCCAGAAAAGACAATCACGGAACAATGAATATTCATGCTGCGTGTGTCCCCAAATTTTCATGTGTCTTAAGGTAACCCCCGTTTTGATTGCTTGGATGATTTCCGCAGCTTCCTTTTCCTTGTCCAAGCCTTTTATTATTTAATTTGCAGTAATTTGTAGTACACTGATTTGGCCTAATTAAAAACTTCTAAATCCCTGTCAAAATCATCTGCTTGGCCTTGCATATGTAGACATGACAAACAGTCTTTGTTCCCATGCTCCTGGCAGTTTTTAAACTAATTGTTAAAATAATTTCAAACCACTTGAAAATACACATTTAATTGCTTTACTTTTTAAAAATCTCCCCCTCCCACTCCACCATATCATACACATGCACACACACAATATTAAAACATTTTACTTTTTTTTTGAATCATCTTAAAAATGCTATTCTAGATTCAAGAAATTATGTTACCCTCAAATACACTGAACATTAACTTTGTTAAAACACAAGCCTAGGGAAATTAATATTTTTGTCAAAAAACAAATTTTTTTCTTGGTGTGTCCAAAGCCAAGAGAGTATTTAAATTTCATAATAAAAATATAACCACTTTATTTTTGTCATGATCAGTTATCAGAATAATATTTAAGCCTATTATCAATTTAAGTGTTATATGTGTTTATGGAGTGTTGAATTACTGACAAAAATGTCAGATTTGTTTCATCATAACAGACTGGCCCTGGTTAAATTTGTACTATTCATTCTTAACATATTGGAAATATATTTAGCTGTTCTTGAAGGTGTTTATTTTCATTTGATTTCACTGTTGCTTATTGTAAACACTTGTTAAAAAGGGAATTTTAGAAAACACAAACTTTTTTTTGAGGTCAACACATTTTAATGCATTGTTATTTTAAAGAAAAGATGCAGATCACATGAATTGATGAGTGAGTATATTAAAGTAGTTTTGGGGTAAATTTGTAACTGGCATATACTGTTGCCCTAGTATGTACTTAGTGTACAGTAATTTTGTTTCTCAGTAAAACATTTTCCAGTCTCTGCCTCTTTGTTACATATTTTGTTGGTTTCCGAAAGTAGCATGTTTACTTGTGAACATTCCCATTTATCTAGTGATAATGCCAATCAATAACACTCTGGCTGTTGATATGATTGTTTAATTGGTGTTCATTTAAATGATATCCAGCCACCTATAAGACACTTTGGTTAAATCCTATTGCAGTAAAAGATTCAAGCAAAATGTGGCACCAAATCAGTTGTGTTTTGGGGTATTTGGAATTCACTTGAAATATGGTCCCAAGTACTGAGTATCCAGGTAGCCATGACTTGTGTGTTTAAGTGCCTTTAAAAAAATACTTTCAGTTTGTAATGTACTATCCATTGTTTCAAACAGGTTTTGTATCCTGCCTGAAACTAGCACAACAATAAAAACTCGTTTCCATAACTTAATGCAAGTCACTTTCTTCTTCACGTTCTTCTTCTAAAACGCTTGTTCTAACTGGTTTGTCCACATGAGTAGTGTGCTTGACCAGCTGCACTGGGGGGAGGGGAGAGGGTGTCAACATTCTATTCTGGCCTTGCTCTAGGAAGATTGCTCTCTCTCTCTCTATACCTAATAGTTTCACCAGACCTTTGCTTGGTGTGTGTTATAAAATTATTAAGAGAAGAGAAATAACTGTAACTCAAAAATTAGAGGTTTTGGTTGATAAAGGTGTTTTCATAGTAAAAATTCAGAATATAATTTGCTAACTAATAGTGAGATATTTTGCCAGTGTGCAATGTATTAAAATGAATTTAATTTTATAACAATTCTTCTTGGGTTAAATATTATTCAAAAGGAGAAGGGATTAAAATACTAATTATTTTCAACATATGTTAGGGATATATTTGTTGGTGTAGGGCCTACATAAAGGATCAGCATACCAATATGTATATTGCTTATTTTAGCTGTAATGGAAATGTTTACTAGCCAAAACATTAATCATATTCTAATTGCTTACTTAAAAAGCATGACCTCATAAGTAATTTTTAAATTTTGCGAATATTTAACTTTGCAATAGCTTTGTCAAATAAATATATATTTACTTGACAAAGCTATTGCAAATATATATGTATATAACATACGGTGGTGTTTGCTTGTTTCTATTAAGTGTTTATCATCTAAGTCTATTTAAATGCAAGGTAATTTTCTTCTCAGGCAAAGTTAATATAATAATAATATTAATAATAATAATAATAATAATGGGCACCACATCTTGCTACCCATTCGGGTTATATGTAGGGATGTCGTGTCGCAAGAAAAGTATTGATACTGTACTCATTAAAAGTATCGGAGGAAAAATATTGATACCGTACTAGTATTGAAAGAAAAATATCGTTACAGTTCTAGTATCGAAAGAAAAGTATCGATAACAGTTTCGGTATTGAAATTTTAATCTGGAGAATTTTTTTTTAAATCTAGTATTAATAATTTCCTAACCGCTTCGGCGTCTGTGTGGTCTAACGCGCTAATCTCGTGTTTGAATAGACTGCCGAAGATTGGGAGAACCTTGAGGGAGATTTGGGTTTGATCTCGGTCGGGTGAACTGAGGGTGGTTTTCCTCTCTCCTGCGCAAATGCGGGTGCATTTCCTCTGAATTAAGCCTTTATAATCCCTAACACATTATTGCAATTGGTACATATGCATATAACCCGAATAGGTAGTAAGACATGGTGTTACAAAAAACCTCAACTTTTGCATCATCATTGTATTTTCATTTTTATTTAAAATCTTGAAAATTGTAATGGTTTTTAATACTTTAAAACAAATTTTGCAAGATGCTTTTATGCTATCTAACTTTTTTTTAAAGTCCCGTATCTTACTACCCGTTTGGGTTATACGCTTATTAATTACGCTAATGGGTTAGGAATTGGGAAGGTTGAATTTAGAGGAAGTGAACCCGCATCTGCGTGGACGGAGAGTGGAAAACCATTTCGGAAAACCGCACCCAGTTCACTCCAGCGAGATTCAAACCTTTATTTCCCTGTCCTCAGTAGTCTGGCTCAACATGAAACTAGCGTATTAACCAACTATGCTACCGAGATGGGTTCTTAGGTAAAGCTGGCCACATAGGTTCATAATATTCTGGGAGGCTAACGTTTTGTAATTTTTGTATATACACCATGTCTTACTACCCTTCTGTACTATTAGCATATTTATACTAATGTGATTGAGGTGAGGAATGTTAAATGTAGAGGGAATGTATCCACATTAATGTGGGGGGAGAGTGGGAAACCAAATTTTGGAAAATCTAGGCTCAGTACACTTGGTCAAAATTCAAACCCTGACCTCGGCATCACTGGCAATCTAGTTATTTGTGAGAGTGACACCTTTGACTGTACAGCCAATGATGTGGGTAACCTTTGAATAATTTGCATTTGAAATGTTTTTTTCAATTCAAGGCCCCAATTTTCTCTCCAGACAAATTTTGGTGGTCACATGGTCTAAGGCTCTACTCTCACAGTAGGCTAAACTGCCGATTTCAGAGAGATCGAGGCTCGAATCACGGTTAGGTGTACTGAGAGTGGTTTTTCTGAAATGGTTTTCCACTCCAGGCAAATGCGAGTACACTTTTTTTTTAAATATAACCTTCCTAATACCAAAAACCATTAGCGTAATTAGTACATAAGTGTATGACCATAACGGGTAGTAAGATGCAGTGTTATAAAAAAATAAACAAAGAGGGGAACGCAAACTATTAAACTTCTTTTCTCAAGGTTAAGAGAAAAGCTCACTGCTAGTTCTCAAATATCTTAACATTTTTCTGTTTTGAGCTTATCAAAAAAACTATTTGTTACATACAATAGGGTGTCCAGCGACCTGGAAAACAGAGAAAAGTCATGGAATTTGATCAAATTTCTGAAATTTTCACACATTCATTAAACTTTAATCTACAATAGTCAAAATAACATTTTTCTTCCAGTTAATAGTCACCGCGAATCTTTTTAAACACAGTTAAGCATACTAATCTGAATTCTCAAAATCAACATGTGATTTTTGTTTCGTCTTTTCATCCCTCGTTCTGCATGTTTTTAACCAAAGTTAAGCCATGGCTATGCGCATGTGCGAGAATTCTATTACGCTATTGAAAGACGAAACTAGAAAAATAAAGTGTCTCGTAACAATTTTAAACTGTACTGGTGTACTCAATAGGATCCAATTGAATTCTAACTTAGATCGCACCACAAAATTGCCCTGCCCATTGTTTTAGAGTGAAATTCTTAAACCCCATAGAGTGACACAATTTCAGATGATGTATGTGTCTAGAAATAGTATTACATTAAGTTGCAATGTTTTTAATGCATGGGTCATTCTAAAATTAAGGGACAATTTATGTCTCCTGCCTGTATAAATATTTATCATTTTTAAAACAAGCAACAAATTTTTTTTTAGTATTAGAAAGTGTATAAAACCTTATAGAAATATTTAAATATGGTAATATTAAAAACAAATTAGACCAAATAATTATTATAAGTCCCTTTCATCACCTCGCTAACTGTCCCCACCTCTTAATTTCAAAGTTTGAAGTTCTATATAAAAATAAAGAAAAAAGTAAAAAATATGTAACCACGGTAAAATATTCACATAAAACTGTTATTCTAGTTTGAAGAATCCATTTCACTAAATTATTCATGAATTTTGACATTTTAATCATTGTTTGTTTGTTCTCAGACAAACACGATATTCTGAATTTGGCGCTAAAACCTTTCAGAATGCTTCGCTGTTCCCCATTAGCTGTAGTGTGGTGTTGTCCTGTACTTGGGCAGGAACTAACCTCAATGTTTGTTTGCCGCTTTATAATTATATTATATTAATGAAACTCTAAATTCCGCCAAAAACATATTTTCGCTAACGTTGCTTGGTAACAAAAATGGTGTTATCACTTCACTAACGTTGCTTGGTGACGAAAATGGTGTCATCACCTCGCTAACGTCATTTAGGTGACAAAACTAATGAGTCACATAGCTGACGTTAGTAAAGTAAAATTTTCAATGTAAATGCTGTTTTCTCAAACATCACTTCGCTAACGCCAATAAAATAACTTATTTCTTATTAACAGTCTTAGAAAATATATATATATATATATTAGTAACAATTGAGCTATTAAAAACATAAACAAAAAATGAGAAATGTAAAACTTAATTTTCTTTGTATTTTGGAAAATTTAACATCACTAACACGTGCATTTTGTATGATTCTTCACTTACAAAATCATAATTCCAATAAATTAAGAAAAATGTATCTTTTTTTAGAATTGTTAAAAAATATGGTATACTTAGTAAAAATACATATTTATGTGCATCTGAAACGCCATTAGTTTAGTGATGGATTATGGGTAGCCACTTTGGTAAAACTAAAAAAAACATAAGAAAATGGTAAAATCAAGCTCTATTGGTTTTATTACTTATTTCTTTAATACATTTTGTGTAATCAGGCAATAAATGATACTTTTCCTGATTTTTATTTTTTTATTTTTAGATTTCCTATTTGTCCCTCAATTAAAGAATGACCCATATAGGGACTGGAAAACCTAGAAAAGTCAAGGAATTATAAAATATAGTTTGGCTGGACACCCTGATACAAGAAGGCAAAATATAGTTCAAATATGCTTAAAATTTTTTGAAAATGAGCTCATGTTACATTTTCACACATTTATTTATAATAAAAATCTAAATATAGGATTGTTGGGAACTTTAAAATATATTTTGGTGTGAACTATATTTAGAAATAATCCATCGTAGTATTAAATACAAAGTTAGAGATGAACATATGCACGTTAATTTCTTGATAGAGGCGCAACCCCCCCACACCCGGTGAGTTAACACATTCAGTTTACTCATTTCTTAACTTGGAAAATTGTGATTAAAATCCTTGCCAATTGCCCTAAGGATGCTTTTTAAAATGATTCCATTTCACTATGTGAATGCTAGTGCATTTTACTCCTCATGCTGTAATCTTAAATTAGTTTTAATTGTGAATAGTCCAAGTGGGAAAAACATACTCACATACTTAGCATCACCATTCCTCTTTCCTAAATTAACTGCCAATGAAAGTGTATGGATATCAAAAGGAAAGTAAACCGGTTTGCATTTATGAGAAAATAAAACGGGCTATCACACAATGTTAAAGTAGTACATGAGAAAGTGTTTTCCTGCCAGCACGAATAGTGAAAGGGACATCCAAGAATCACTCCAAATTAGCATCGTGGAATATTTCTACATTTTGACAGCTGTTCTTGTGAATCCTGGCATATTTATTTACCACTATCCTTCATCTTCTATCTCTAAATTAAATTGTTTGACTTTTATAATATATATTGGCATTATATTATATAAGTAAAAATAACTGTAACATATTTAAAATCAGACTTTTTTTTCCCCATGCTCAGGGTGCTTTCAGATACATCTAGATGTGAAAGTGAACAGGTAGTGAGACACGGCGATAAAAGAAAATATACGGTAAAGGTTAGAATCTAACCAAAATGTTTCTATTGCTTTGCACACCTTAAACTAAATCCATTAACATTACTTTGTGGAGGGTGGGGTTTGATTTGGAGGGGAAAGCATATGATGTGTAAAAGTTATTATTTTGGTATGTATTCACATTTGGGAATTTTAGGAGCACTTCTAATGGATATAAATATAATAGTAATCATTTTGCCTGGTCCTAAAGATCAAACCTATACATTCTGCACATCTTCAATACTCTCTATTTAAGATTTTATTTAATGTTTTGAGATTTTATTAAAATAATGTGATAACTTGCCGTAGATCAGCAGTGGCGTAGTAGGGACCAACAGGACCTGACCCTCCCCCAGAACTGGACTTATAATAAAAAAAACTATGTCAGAAACTGAGATAGTGGGTAGGACTACCGGTAAACCTTCCCCTAGCTGCCAGCCACTTTTAACACACTGCCACATAAATAAATTAAACGTAATGTGTATCCAACTTGACTCTGGTAAAAGAAGTTGAGTTGCTTAGATCAAGGCCCGAAGAAAGCTCTAGATGCATTAACTTAGTGTGTTTTTAAACCCACCACTTATTCTTTCCTTAAAATACAGCGTGTCCCACGTAAAAGTACCCCGGCTTTAAACTTACGCGTATGGAGGAAAGTACTGCAAGATATTACGTGTAAAAGTCATTCGCACTCACTTGGACAGTGTCGATGCAGGCAAGATGCGCAGTAAACAGCAGCCGCACGCACGCGGAAACGTTAGCAGACTCTATTTTCCATGCTTTGCACGTTTCTAGCGCATGAATTTGGGCTACTTTTACGTGGGACACACTGTAGTATACGCTGCTGATAACCTGTATTGTAAAAATACACCCATGTGGCACACACAAATGCAAGGGAAAAAATCGGTTGAGTTTAGAAGATAGTACTGAACACAACTCAAAATATCTTCTAGAAAGGAACCTAATTTTCAAAAAATTGAAACACAACTTGTGCTTGGAAAACTATGTTTAAAAAATGTATTTACTAACTGACCCCTCATACACACACACAAAAAAAGTTCCACTTCTATTAAATAAATATATATGAAAGTTGAGACTTGGGAAGGTATGATTCTACTTGTTTATTCCTTTCTCTCCAAACTTTAATACCGGCTGCACTATTGTTTAGATGAATAAGTGGG